>JAEIII010008619.1:0-11759 GCA_018905755.1 Drosophila ohnishii | reverse complement strand
TGGCAACCTGGTGATTCTCGGACTGAAAGACTTATGTGGCGAAGTGTATGTTTTGTTTTTGTGTGTGGATTTGCATTAACAGCTAACAAGTGAGAACGGTTCGAGTGCCGCACTTGAGTTCAAGTTTAGGTTTTAGGCTTTAAGTTAAAAAGAGGTCGAGCTGGGTGGCGGAAGATCTTGGCCTGGAAAACAGCTGCTGATGCTGCATTGCATCCAAAGCAGAAACGAAAGGAAAGGAATCAAACTCTTGCAAGTGTGTGGGTGTTGGCTAAATTGTATTATCTTTTTTTTTTGTGTCCAGTGTGGATTTTGTGGTTGCTCTGAGAGGGGAGTACTCGGTTTTTTGGAGTATCGGACACTGGGAGTACGTTACCTGAAGCAACGCCGGCCATATTGCTCATGCTACCGGCGGTGGCCAGACCGCCCACCATCATCGCCCCAGCAGCGCCGCCCATGTGCTGCGCCAGCTGCTGATGCTGCGCCTGCGGCTGCGGCCAGATCTGCAGCAGATATTTAAGCACCGCGATCGGTTGGGCATGATCAATGTCAGCGCCCGGCTGCGCACTCGCCGAATGCAGCATCAGCGGTGGACCCATCACTGTGGCCAGCGCCTGGGCGGACATCTTGTTCCGCTCCGAGTTGGAGACGACCAGCGACAAGTGGTCGAGCAGGAACACCAAGGTGGCCTATTAAATGAAACAATTTTATTAGGAACCTGGTTGAAAGTCCTTGGAAACCAATTGAAACTTACCCTGTTCGCCCGCGGCAGGCAGTCGAGGATGCTAAGCATCAGTTTCGCATTGCCCTCCGGGTCATCTGGCAGGCAGACAGCTGAGAACAACAGAGAATAAAACAAAGAAAGACTTTTAGTTGCTCCTCCAAGCTTAGATCCCTGAACCCTCTGCTTACCCAAGGCATCCACCGTCATCTGGAATAGACAGCGCGTGAACAGCGGCTCCGGCAGCTCCCTGAGGTAGTCCTTGAGCACGCCGGTGATGACGTTGATGTCAGGAACATGTTCCGGGCTCAATTCCACGGCACGGCTATTACGCTCAAAGGCCTCGCGCAGCAGCCGCTTCTTGGTGGCGGAGCCGCACAGTCGGTACAGCCCGATTATATCGAGCCCCCGCCGTTCCACCTCCTCCACGCAACGCCTCAGGACGATGGGTACTGGCGCACAACCAGGCGCATTCTTCGACTCCCTGTTGACCACCGTCTCAAGATCAGCGCCAAAGAGTGTTGGATAACCAGCCCTCAGGCTGGGCAGTCCGCGACGCTTGTAGAGAGCCAATGGATCAGTGTGCCGCATCCGTATGTATATCGTGCCTCTGGGTTCCACCTTCAGGGCCAGCTGATGAAGTGGAGACTGGCGCAGGATGGCGGATAACGAGATGGCCCCGCGATAGCACAGCTTGTGCCGGTGCTGGGGATCCCAGGAGTAGACCAGCACGTCCAGCTGCTTGTTGCCCACCAGATCCAGCTCGAAGGACTCGTCCCAGTCGAACTGCAGATCTCCAGAACGCACCACTGTCCTGGCCTTGTGCACCCGATCGCACTCGATGACGCAATACAAATCCCTGGTCTGTCCCGGCTGTGCTGCTCCCCCGCTGGCTCCCTCGGGCGCCGTTCTCAGGCTGCGACCTGCCAGCAGATGGATCCATAGCATGCCGGAGACACCACCGATATCCACTATCGGCTTGTCCAGCTTGTACTTGGCAAACTCCGCCGGATTGATGTCGATCTGACGGTGCTGTCGGGGCAGTGTGGCACTTGGCGTCGGTGCCGGACTCTGGTGGCCACCGGTGCTCATGATGCTGCCGCTGGGACTGGCCGGGCCGGCGGAGAGCTCCAGTAGCTGCCGCATCCGCCGTATGCTTGGCGAGCGTATGGAACCCGCTCCGCCGATATGCTGCGAGGACATGGAGCGCACGGGCAAAGCGGAAATTGGGCGGGTCAAGCCCATATTGCGATCCAGAGTGCCGGTGCCGAGGATGTGGGTTCTGCTCGAGTAGATGCTCTCCGTCTGGAAAGGAATACGGAGATTTATAAGTTTGGATAAATAAAATTGCAATTATATTTCATTCCCTGTTCAACTTACATTCCTCAAAGCATCGTGTATATTCTCGGCGCTGCAGGAGAATCTCTGAGCCCGGGGCTGGGCAAACATATCCCGAGTCATCCGCATCTGTTCCGCAATCGCCGAGCTGCTGGGCGCCCGTCTCAGCCAGGCGCGGTATTCGTCAGCCGTGAATATCGATGGACTGGCGGTGATCCGCTGGCGCAGATCTCTGCCCCGCCGCACATCGAACTCAGGCGCCGAGGTATTGCCATCGTTCTCGTCCACCAAGCGATCGCCCATCCGCGACCGGATGCCTCCCAATCGCACCCCGGGACGTTCTCTGGGCAGCGAGTTGAACTTATTGAGATCCGCTGTTCCTGCCAGCATGGCAGCGGCCGCTGCAGCCGCGCCCGGACCGGGTCCCGCTCCACGCGGCATGCTGCCAATGGCGGGACGATTGTAATAATAGTAACTTGGCCGCGGTCCAATCGTAGCCTCCGTATCGCTGGAGTAGTCCAGGTTGGGCCTGGAGCGACGTGTCAGCGACTGTGCTCCGCCAGCTGGTGGACCGTACTTGGACACACCGCCGCGCTGCTGGTCATAACGCCCATAGCGTCCCAGGGTGCCGCCCACACCCACGGGCATCGGTGCTCCGCCAGCCGCTGTGCCCGGCTTCAGGCTCGAACGCAGCAGCGAGTGCCGCCCCAGGGAGTTGGAGTAGTCGGCATACTCCACGCGAGGTAAGTGCTGATCCGAGCCGGAACGCGGGAATCGCGCGTGCTGCTGGGCGAGACCCACGTTGCCGGTGCCCGTGGACATCCTTCGCGAAGGACCCACCACAGGTGGACCACCCGGCTGTCCCGGATAGAAGGCATGTACCTTCTCGGCCAGACTCTCTAGGGTTCCAGCATTCTGGTAGTAAGCATGCGATGGTGCAAAAGCATGCCCCTTCGTCGGCTGCTCCGTAATCACCGAAGAAGGCGGTGGCGGTGGCTTGTAGCCCCAGTTCGGGGGCTCTCCCATGGCTCCTCCTCCACCGCCGCCGCCGCCTCCACCCCGGGTATTGTAGTACATGTCCAGCTGCTCCGACTGCGGACTGTAGTTGTTGAGGCCCAGGCCCAGGCGAGATCGGGACTCGGTCATTTCGCGGCCATCTCCTGGAACAAATGGAGGAGAGAAAATACGGATTAGCCTGGCGAACACGGCTTCCATTTCAAACTACCTGTACGTCTTTCACGTGATGAGCGCGGCCTAGGCATCCGGTCCGTCTCGTCCAGATCCTCGTCCCGCAGATCCCTCTTGATCACCACCACCGGCGGCGGCTTCTGCTCCGGACGCGACAGCGTCGGCGGTCCAGGGGAACCTGTGCCGCGATTGCCGCGCCGCTGACGTATCGCCAGCACCAGGCGACGCGGAATTGACATGATGATGACGACATCGTCCAGCGACATGTGGGTCACATCGACCAAGTTAACCGCCAGGATTTCATCGCCCACCTGGGAGAAATTTCAGAATGAACTTAGGATGCTTCTAAAAGGTGTTCCTTCTCTGAACTTACCCTCAAGCAGCCGCTATTGTAGACCGCCGACTCCAGGGCAATCCTTGAGATAAACACACCATCAGTGCGATCTGCCCCATTGCCCTCGCGGATATACAGGCCCAGCGTCTGTCCCGGCCGCTTGACAATCTCCACCAGCTGCACCGTGTGCCTTCCATCCGCCTTGTTCATCAGCTTGTGGGCAGCATCCACCGCCTGCTTGCTGCCCATGCAACGAGGCTCCAGGATGCGGACAATCATCTCGCCGCGTCGCTCCACCGCCTCCAAGGCCGCCGCCGTGTTCGGATCGTGATCATTCTCGACGGCCTCTATCTGGCGAAAGATTTCGGAGCTGATGCCGCTGACCTTGCGGAAGTCACCCTGCAGCATCACCGGATCCTTGACTCCCCCACCACCAGAGTTCGACATGGAGCCGCCGCTCTGGCCACGATGGTTGCCATGATGCTGCTGCTGCTGGTTGCCATGGTGCTGCTGGTTACCCTGATGGTGGTGGTGCTGCTGCTGGTTGCCCTGGTGGTGCATCTGCTGCTGCTGCTGGTTACCCAACGAGGACAGCTGGTTGGCGGGCAGCGGGCCGGGCGGAGCACGTCCCGGGCTAGCAGTAACATCAGGAACTGATCTTCCATTCTCCTGCAACAAAAATGGAAACAAGGATGGGAAAATATAGTTAGTTTCTCGTTAGTTTCGTATTCATTCTCGTCGAAAGCGCCGCCGGAGGAGCTTAATGCAAATCTCGAGTGCAACGCGGCGCTGCATAAATTAAACTAATTGTTGCCCCAGCTGGTGCTGCTGATGCTACTGCTGCTGCTGCTGCTGCTGCAGCTTCTGATGCTGCTCCACTTAAGCCGCGCTAAAAGATTTAGCTTTGCATTAATTAAGCTAATTTTGCGCAGTTTTCTATACGCTTCAGGGATATATTGCAGTTCAGCTAAAGTCTATTTAAGCTTATATTTAAGGTGTTTGTGTTTGTAATTACCATAAACTCATTTCTATTATTATTATTTAGGGTTTTTTCTTAACATTTTCTTTCATTAAAGCTAATGTTATAGAGGTTTTTTACAGAGTTTAGCAGAGCTATTTAACTGAGATATTTTTATATCTGTATAGATTTTCACCTGGTACATTTTCATTCGCTTATAGTTTTTTAAATTATATTAATTTTAAGGAAAAGTAGAATACAAAAACCTTGATTTAACATAAGCTCATGGAAAACTAATTAGAAGTTTCTTATCCCTAGGAACTAGGTTTAAATAAATTGCCTAAACATTAAAAAAAGTTTACCTAAACTAAGTTTTATAATTAAATATATAAATAACAGAAAGTTAAGTTCCATAACTAAATATATAAATAGCATATAATTAGGTTTAATAAATAAATATTTAAATAACAGAAAGTTAAGTTCAATAACTAAATTTATAAATAACCTAAAACTATATCCCTTAGTTGCCTTTTCCACCAAAACCCTTTTTTAAATATTCAAGCCTTCTTTTAATGGTCAGTTTTCCCGCAGACCGACTTTCTGCTTAGTTAACAACTCAATTTGCTGGCAAAATGGTAATATTAGTCACAAGTCCTGCAAGTCCTGCAAGTCCTGCTGTCCTCCTGTCAATCAAGTGTGGCCTAGAAAGTGTGTGTGCAATAATTATTTCGTCAGAGTCACCGCTGACTTCCACTTCTTTCCACTCACGCCAACTGTAATTTCTGTCAGTGGCACATCAGGAGACCCAAGGATACGGCGTCAGGAAACTGGCTGGGGCCGAACTGTACCCGGCACGTGATGTTCACCAAACGATGATGTCACACGGCGGTCAGAAGTTGGAGGAAATCCCACCAACTTCCTCCTCTTCCTTCCCCTCCCAAAAAAAACCGGACACGGCAACAATGTGCAACTTTGATTTTCCTCCCCCCCCAAAAACCGTGGTGTGGGCGCCCATGAAATTGGTTTTAAATGAAGTTGCCTTTTGGCCGAAGCTAAACGAAGTTTTTAATGGATTAATGTAAGGGAAAGGGAAGGGCATACGACGTAAATTGTGTGGTCAGCGCCTGCAGTTGCTCTTTCCTCTGCGGTTACCAAAAAATCATGTTCGCAACAAAAAAAAAGAGAAATCTTTGAAATTGCAAAACTTTGACATGTGTCGGTGACTGTCTCGTCTCTCACCCCTCTGCTGGCCCTCGAAAAGTTGCTCTATTTTAGCAACCCCGGAACATTGTTGCTGCTGTTGTGTAACTTTGTGAAACTTGCAACAGCGGCAAGGACACTAGGAGCAGATGTCGTTAGGACGGAAGTTTTGGGCGTCAAAAGCGTCTGCCGGCGTCCACGTTGCTCTCTCAGTCAAATGGGCATTATTATATGCTGCGAATATTCTATGAAAGTCTAGCTTCACTGCTAAAAAATTATGAATATCAGTTGGAAATATATAAAAACTTTTTTTCCAGTTAAATAATATAGAATGTTTAAAACAATGTCACTTCTAATCGGTGAAAAAATTATGAATGACCAACTTTAATAAGTTCTAGTTATTTTTTTAAAGTTTATATTATTTTTAAGCATATTTTTCCAGTTAAAAAATATTTATTATTGGAGAAAAGAACTTTAAATAAAAGACACAACATTTTAAACATCTTTCTACTACAATTCTTCTCTTAACAAACCCCCAAGAATTTCAGTTTTCTCAAATGTATAACTTCTGACAACTTTCTAGGCACTTTCTTAACTGAAACTTATATTTTTTATAGGCCAAATTGCAACTTTGGTCTAGTTTTGCTCTCAATTTAATACCCCGTGGCAATTGGTATAAAAGTTTCTGTTGGCATTAAACTATTAAAGTGTGTTTACTGTAATGGTATTTCGGTGTTTGTTTGCAGTTTGCCAACTGCAAATGCATAAGCATATAAATAATTCAGCTGAAATACCAGGGCATCATTAACACACACACACACACAAAGCTGGTCATTTATGCCGCCCACTTGCGTGAGTGTGTGTTCCGAACGGGGCGTGGTTCTGGCCAAACAACTGTATTCAATAAAAAGAACCTGCCTGCTCTCAGGCTCAAAAGGAGTGTAGAAGGCGGCGCATTGTTGATGACGCTCTATTGTTGTTGCTGTTTACTAACGAGAATGGTCCGACTACAACAACAACAAAGGCAACTGGAACAAACAATTACAACAATTGGAGCAACAGCAACATTAAATAGTAAAGTTTAGTTAATCGACCAGTGAAATACTTAGCAAATTGTGAAATATTTCGAAATAAAAGCTGAGATTTTTAATTTTAGAAAAAGAAACTGTTGATGTTAAGAAGAAATCTCCAAATTCAGTGTCTAAAAGTAGGCAATAATTTCTGTGTATTAAGAGAAGATACATTTTTAAGAGAAAAACAAAAATATACTGCTCGTAATTTTTGGTAAGTGGTCTCAAAAGAGAATCTTTGAGATATATGCTTTAACAAAATATCCCTTATACCCTTTTACTTTTCCAAATACCTTTTACAAAAACAATAAATATTGCCAGTGTGCATCGCGTGCAGGTTTGCTTAAGCCTGAGAAGGAGTTGAAACAACAAAAAAAACACAGAGCGTTGCCTAAATGGACACATGAAGTGCCAATGGAACAGCAAACACCCCTCAGTCCAAAGCTGTCAGCGGGAAATTTATGCATCCACATGAGGGCAGCCGTGGCAGCAGTGTCCTGGCCACTAGCCCTCGTCCTTCTGCCTACCCATCTCCCACTATTGTGTGTTCCCTTGTCAAGTTCAGTGTAATCATTTTCCAGACTTGCCTCACTCTCTCTTTGTCACACGAAAGTATTAAAATTCAATTATTCATTCGTTTTTCCCAGAAATGGCACGATGCTCTTGCATAAAGGGTTTCTTTAGTTTGATGATGGGTTTATACCTAAAGTTATTTTCTGTCAAAAGTCAGGCATTGAAAGTAAAAATAAATGTAACCTTTAGCAAGAATATTTCAACCTTAAAATATATAAAAATATACTTTTTTAGGCAACATTTTTAACAACTTAATGGAGCCTTAAACCAAATAGGAACTTTACTCTTTTTCTGATAGACATAATAAGGTCATGTTACAAAAGTATAAAAGAGAAATACCATTTCTTTCAGAGTATTACAAGCCTTCCCTTCCCTTATAACTAGTTTTCTTTTCTTGCTAAATTTTCAGCTGCATGGCTGAGGGCGTTTTCCACTCACTTTGCCGACACATAAGTTATTTACAGCGAGTCGCGTACTTAATTAGTAAGTGCATAGTTTATTAACCGGCAAATCCAATAAGTTAGAGGGGGACCTGGAAATTGCCATGGGGGGGCGTTAGGGTTCAAGTGAATGCAAATTACCGGGGCGGGTTTACATTAAGCGTCTTTAGGCAAAGTCAAAGTCTGGCGCACATGTGACTCAGGCCAGACGAGGTAGGACTACACTCCCACTCTGGGCCCTCTCTGTTTAAACTCATTTCGACTTCATTATGTTCTTGCCGCTGACTAAGCAGTGGAAGCCTACTGGAAGCCCAATCCCGCCCAGATCCCCCCTCCCATTGCCATGTCACTTCCCCCCGCCCGCAGGGTGGTGACGACAACTAATTGAAAATCCTCAAGACATCACATATTGAGGATTGACTTTGGCAAGCTTTTTTAATTATGGATGATTCTTCTTGTGACTTGGGAGGAAAAACTAATTTGGGAAAGCAGAACTGAAGAGAGAAAAAAAAAAAAAAAATACAGGCGGGGATAAGGCATTAGGAGCAGGCAGAGGAAGCCATTAGAGGAAGTTGCGTGACAACACAAATCAATAAAATCGTTTTTAGTGCTTTTTGGCAGCCAAATAAAAACTAAACACCCGAGGAAAGGAAATTGACTAAAATTGTAATTATGTCAGCAGCAGACGCCATTAACTATCAGTAACTGTTGGCCAAGGCAGAAATATTTTGAATTTCAGCCACACTGAACTAAGGTTATTAGGCGATTATACAAGTTGTATGATTTGGAAATGGAAATATAACAATTTACACGGTTTCTTGGAGGTATTTTAATGGCTTTATTTTTTTACAAATATTCCTGAAAATACTATAAATCAGGTTTCAAACTCAAGCTAAAAATCCTTAAAAATTAAGTTTTGTTTTTGTTAATTCTACAATTTCATTTCCCTTAGTGTAGTTCCCCCTAAAAACCGTAGGCATTAGCCAGGTCTAATCACTTTTCGGCAGGTTGTGCTACCTCAAATGCGGTAAAAGTGCGTCATTTCCCCGGTCCTGGTTAATAATTGACTAGCCATAATTGTAATGACTGAGCCTCAGTTCGATTTCGAGCTCGCCCCCTCTGCCTCGGCTGACTTGCCGCCCGTCCGTCTGCCCTGAGTCAGTCCTTTTGATTGATTGACCAACGCATTGATTGATTGTAGCGGCGTATCGTGTGATTTAGCATGATGTGCCGAACCGACGACCCCAAAAATCCTTTTGCCTTTTGTCTAAATGCCTTGGGACGCGGCTCATTCTCAGATTGGCCAAACAAAAATGAGAATAATTGCTTTGACTTAGCAGCGGACATTTGGAATTGATGAAATTGATTCTGTATCGCCATGGTCTCGTAATTAATAATTCCAGGAAAATAGTAGCAAGTCATGTTATTTGTCTAATGGTGCTCAAACTGATCAAATTCCTCATCGCTATTCAGAGAATGCCAGGCCAAGCTTTTGATAAATTTGTTTCGGCTGCCCAACTTAACCACTTAAAAGGAAGGAATTTCAGGGGAAATTTATATAGTAGCAAGTATATGGTAAAATCCAGCATAACATTTTCGTTAACAAAATAAATTGTATGCCGTTTGGCACGTGTATCCGAAGGCTGCCTTTTGTTTCTCCTCCTGGGGCATTTGGCCATTCATTTGGCATTCATAACGTTCGCCACACACAAACAGAAAAGCAGCATTTCCTTGGGCTAAACTATTCCAGGAAATAATGGAACAATGCAAACCGGACCAAACCGAAGCGAACCGAAACGATACCAAAACCAAATTCCACCTGAACCACAAACAAAAGGGCAAATAATTATAAATTTAAATGCCCAGGAAATTCCCTGGGCGGCGGGCTTTGGTGAAGCCAATTACACGTCACCCGACCCGGCTCTATCCTCTGGAATTTACCCAATTCACTGACAACGATTACAATTAAATGCCAAATGCACAACATTCTCATTCTCTAGCTCGCCCATGTTAATAATAGTTGTCAGTTGCAGCTGCGCTAATGTCAAAATATGTGGCACAAGACCAGAGGACCCAGGGAACAGGCAACCAAGAACAGGGATCGATCGTTGGTGGGGAATAAGGAAAGGGTTTAGGATTGGGAATACAAGAAATAGAGAATATAATAAATAAGTTTATACAACTTAAATTAATTAAATATTATAAGGTTTCTCATAGCTTAGAAAAGGAAGAGATTAAAGATTTGTCGTCCTTCAATATATCCTGCTTCTACTTAATAAATTAACTTCAACCTCTCACAGTAAATTTTCAGCACAAATTCAATATTTAAAATCCTTATCTTCCATCAGTGTTCATATCGCGTGTGCCCTGTACCAGAGCTGGTGTCCTGAACAGGAATGAATGCAGGGAAAGCAAGCTGGTGCTGTGGCTTGACTTGAATCAGATTGGATGGCTTTGGATTGGATGGGAGTGGTAAAATAGGGAGGGAGGGGTGCCTTTGCTGGTGCCGCCGGTCGAGATAACCGCAAATTAAGGCAAACAACAAAGCAACAACCACGACGCCAACGACGACGACGACAACGCCTGTGACACAAGCCGCATTGTGGCGGTGCTACTGACAGCCAAGGAGCAAGCAGGAGTTGCCTGCTCTAGCCCGCACTTTCATGGGCGCACCCGGCGTATACGTGATTTATTGATTAAATTCAAATTTGCTGGCAAACACAATGGATTTGAGAATGCCAAGATGGCGTCAAACGCATTCCAGGCATCGCATTATGCAATTAGATCCGGACAGAGCCAAGAGGATGCCAGGACATCGGGATATCAGGGCATCAAAGGCCATAAGCTCCTCCATGCCTCCGCATCCAATCAAAAGTGTCGAGTGACAGGATGAAGCGTGAAGATATCCCAGCCGAAAGCCCCGAAGACTGAGTGGGCGGTGTGTGCAGAGTGCAGGACAAACCTTTCACTGGCTCCGGCCACTCACATCACTCACGGGCACAAGGACACCGAGCTGCTGGGGAGCTGCAATTGCTTTTTCTCTCGGCTAAAAGCTGGAAGCTGGAAGCCTGAAAGGTTCGAATTGCACTCGAAAAATGAACATGAAATTGCCTAGCAGAATACATTTTAAGGAAATTGGAATACTTATTTAATTGGACAGGAATAAAATGTAAGGATAAAGATAAGTTTAAAAACCTGGCAAAAACAGACCACAAGGCTGCTATTTATTTTCTAAAATATTTTTTATTGCATTCTCTAGCTTGAATAAATAACAAATCCTGTTTTTCTTATAAAATATTTTCAGTTCTTAAAAACTTTGCAATTTAAAAACATATTTCAACACTATTTCTTACATTTTACTTAACAAAAAATCCTCAGCTACATATCCTTAAATTTTCCAAGTGTCTGAAACTCTGAAAAACAAAAAATTTAATTACCCAGCCGAATGGAAGAAGTGCGCAAACAATTTCGTGCCTGCCATTATCTATGCAAATATTTTTAGCGCCCATCGTCCCCTCACAGCGGCTGCATACTTAATGGGATTTTATTTCAATATTTCAAGCACCCTCAGGATCCGACGGGCCAAAGTAGTTGAAAGTTGCAATCTGCGGCAAGTGTGTACGTGTGTAAATAAACAAAAAAAAACGATTATATGTCTAAGTGGGTTCTCTGATTGTGCCCAACTCCCCGGCCAACTCTTCAGTTTGTTTCACTTTATCAACACACAAATTCAAAGTTTGCTTATTTATTATGCTGTGTTTTTATTGCCTTCCTTTTTTTTCGCAGTTTTAAAGTAGTTGATTCGGTTTTGGCAGATGGTACATTGGCCTCTGGTACGCGTAGCCATGAAATATGCATTATTATTTGTTTTACGCATATTTATTTATTCATTCATCCGCATGACTGTGTAACCAAAACAGCAGCGGTCAGCAAAATAATA
>JAEIII010008603.1:0-14565 GCA_018905755.1 Drosophila ohnishii | reverse complement strand
ACACACCCTGCCCCTCAATCGTCCGGTCCTGTGCTGCAAACGCCTGTTCCAGCCCACGCCAGCTCGTTTCAATCTCACCCAGCAGAAGCTTTCTGTTCGCCGGAGCCAGCGGTGCGCCTATGGCAACATGCAGCACGCCCGAACGCTTCAGGAAGGCATTCCGCCCCCAGAACAGGCCGGAATTAGTGGCGACCGGCACAACCGGCAGTCTGGCATGTGCCGCCATAGCCGCAATGCCGGGTTTAAGCGGCACGTGCTCTCCGGGGGTTGTGCGCGTGCCTTCGGGGAAAATGATAATCTGCTTGCCTGCTTCGACCGCCTTTTCAGTCTCCCGCAGCAGGGCGCGCATGGCTTTGGCCCCGGCGGCGCGCTCAATAGGCATCATGCCCGCCAGAATGAGCATCGGCCCAAGCAGCGGAATGCGGCGCAGCTCCCCCTTCATCACATAGGAGGGATACGGCACAAGCAACATCCAGATCAGCGTATCAAACGCGGACTGATGCTGGGAGGCTATCAGCAGCGGACCGCCCCCCGTCTGCGCCAGATTGTCCAGCCCGGTAATCCGCACTTCCACGCCGCAGATATCGCGGAACAGCATGAGCACCAGCCGGCTCCACAGCTTGGCATAAGGCAGCGCCAGCCTTTTGGCGAACCAGCGAATGGGAAAGGCCCCCACCCCCATCAGCAGGGTCAGCACAAAGGCCAGAACATTGAACAGGATGGAGCGAAGCAAAGCCATGAGCGAGCCAGACCAGCGAAATTCAGAAGGATAAACTGCCCTGTGGAGACCAGAAAACAGCCTGTCTTGCAAGCTATGCCACAGCTTTCCACACGAAGGGTGCGGGTTACGGCTGGCCTGCCTGCCTCCCACCCTGTATAGAAACCCTCGATTTTGATCAGGAAGCAGGACAATCATGACCGATTACAAGGTTAAAGACCTTTCGCTCGCTGAGTGGGGCCGCAAGGAAATTTCCATTGCCGAAGGCGAAATGCCCGGCCTGATGGCGCTCCGTGAGGAATACGGTGCCAGCCAGCCGCTGAAGGGCGCACGCATTGCGGGCTGCCTGCACATGACCATCCAGACCGCCGTGCTGATTGAAACCCTGACGGCTCTGGGTGCCACGGTGCGCTGGTCTTCCTGCAACATCTTCTCCACGCAGGATCAGGCTGCGGCTGCCATTGCGGCGGCTGGCATCCCCGTGTTCGCATGGAAAGGCCTGACGGAAGACGAATTCAACTGGTGCATTGAGCAGACCATTCAGGGCCCGGATGGCTGGACCCCGAACATGATTCTGGATGATGGCGGTGACCTCACCGTTATGATGCATGACAAGTTCCCGGAACTGCTGGCCAACGTGAAGGGCCTGTCTGAAGAAACGACAACAGGTGTGCATCGCCTGTGGGAAATGCAGAAAAAAGGCACGCTGAAGGTTCCGGCCATCAACGTGAATGACAGCGTTACCAAATCCAAGTTCGACAACCTGTACGGCTGCCGTGAAAGCCTTGTAGACGCCATCCGTCGTGGTACGGACGTGATGATGGCCGGTAAGGTTGCCGTTGTGGCTGGCTATGGTGACGTGGGCAAAGGCTCTGCTGCCTCCCTGCGCAACGCAGGCTGCCGCGTGCTGGTGACGGAAGTTGACCCGATCTGCGCCCTTCAGGCCGCCATGGAAGGCTATGAAGTCGTCACCATGGAAGAAGCTGCTCCCCGCGGCGATATCTTCGTGACGGCAACCGGCAACGTGGACGTCATCACGCTGGACCACATGCGCGCCATGAAACACCGCGCGATTGTCTGCAACATCGGCCACTTCGACTCTGAAATTCAGATCGGTGCCCTGCGCAACTTCACGTGGGACAACATCAAGCCGCAGGTGGACGAGGTTGTGTTCCCCGATGGCAAGCGCCTGATCATCCTGTCCGAAGGCCGTCTGGTGAACCTTGGCAACGCCACGGGCCACCCGTCCTTCGTGATGTCCGCCTCCTTCACAAACCAGACGCTGGCTCAGATCGAACTGTGGACTGCACCGGAAGGCAAATACGAAGCTAAAGTCTACACCCTGCCCAAAAAGCTGGATGAGAAAGTAGCCTTCCTGCACCTTGCCAAGGTTGGCGCGCATCTGAGCAAAATGTCTCAGAAGCAGGCTGACTATATCGACGTGCCGGTCAACGGCCCGTTCAAGCACGAAGAATACCGCTACTAAAACGACCCCGGAGCAGACCAGCGGCCCTCAGCTTTTCTGGCTGGCCGCTGTGTCTCCTCCGCCCCGCATGTCCCTGCTCTGCCTATCTGGCAGGCAGGGAATGCTCCCCCAATATGCAAAACCTTCATCATCATTCTTTGCAACCATCCCTATTGGTGTATTGTTTGTAAGAAGATGGTTCAGCCCGCCAGCACACTTCCCGTGTGTCCGGCTGGACATTGTCTGCTGCAAAAGGACTTTTGAAATGAGCATTTTCGGCACAATTCTTTCCTCCATTTTCCATCACGCCAATGCGGCTACGCCGTCCGCCGCTCCGGCTGGCGCGCCCGCCACGCAGGCTGCTGCTCCGGCAACCCCGGCAGATGCCGCTGCCGCCGCTCCGGCTGCTCCGGTGGATATTGATGCCGTCCTGACGGGTCTGGCTGCCCAGAACGGCCAGAACCTGAACTGGAAAGAGTCCATTGTGGACCTGCTGAAGCTGCTGGGGCTGGACAGCTCTCTGGATGCCCGCAAGAAACTGGCCGCAGAACTGGGCTACACGGGCAGCACGGATGATTCCGCAGCCATGAACATCTGGCTGATCAAGGAAGTGCGCGCCAAACTGGCTGCCAACGGTGGCAAGGTTCCGGCTGGCCTGTAAGCCTTACAGTCCGGATGGAAACAAAAGGGGCGTGCGGGGGAAACCTCGCACGCCCCTTTTTTATAAAGCCTTCATAAAGAGCATTTTTTTTAAGTGCCCTTTTGTGCGATCCGCTCCTGTATGCGCCTCCATCTGGCGGCCTGTCCGTCAGATCTGACGGACAGCGCCACGCCCTCCCTCAGCTATGCGTCTGCTGCGCCGGATGCCGGGCCGGGGCTTTGTTCTCGCTGATCGTCACCTGAGCCAGATCCGGCCTGCTGGCGCTATCCACCACAATCACGGCTGAGCCTGCCAGCGGTGTCGCCACCCGGTCAGGCCGCAGAAGAGCACGGAAGCGGTTATCAATCACCGCCATCTGCTCGTCTTCCACATCAATCAGACCATGCTTGTCGATAAACACATTCAGGGATGATGGGATACGGATACAGCCTTCAGACGCCACATGGCCAAGGCGGCTTTCCAGGTAGACAGGGTCCGTTGCGTGCATTTCCAGCCGGATCTGCCCTTTTTCACGCGGGACAGGCAGCCAGCCTTTTTCAGCCCATTGCCAGCCGAAATCCCACACGCGCATGCCTTTGGTGCCGTTCCCCATAATACCGTTCTCGTTTTTGGTACCCAGCGCCCGGTAGCCGAGAATGTCCGCCGTGTTGATAAACACGCCGGTTGGGGTGATATAATAGAACTTGCGGCCGGTTGTCCCCGTGGAGACTTTGGTGCTGCCAATCACCTGCCAGTCTGACTGGCCCGGCAGAGCCAGCATCAGGCACATACGCTGCACGGCGGGGTTGCGGTCTACCACCAGCACAACCTGCGGGCGATCCAGTGGAAAAGACGCCTGCTGAATCTGCTCCTTCGCCAAAGCAATCCAGGCCGCTTTCTGGGCGGAGGACACTTTGAGCGCCACCGGCACTTCATGCCGGAAGGCGCTGTTCAGCCGTGTGGCTTCCGCGCGGGCATCTTCTTCGTTCAGAACAGGGATTTCCGGCAGGGGTGGTGCTTCTTTCAGCACCGGTTCCGCCGGAGTGAGCGGAGGGGACGGAGCCCCTTCCTGATCAGCCTGTGCGGGCTGACCACCCGCCTGCCCGACCGGCGGTGCAGAAACAGCCTGAGCCGCCCCCGTAGCACACGCAAGTCCCGGCACAAGGAGCAAACTGCCGGCAATAAAAAGGAGTGTCGGACCCTTTGCCCCTGACATACCACGTCTCTCCTGCCCTAATTAGCAGGAGAGATTATGGCACCCCTTCCCGCAGGAGGGAAATTGTCAAATATTGATGGACCGGTTGTCCGCACCCAGAGCCGCTTCCTTCACGGCTTCGCTCAGCGTCGGGTGAGCATGGCACACACGACCGATATCCTCGGCAGAGGCACCAAATTCAATGGCCATCGTCGCTTCGGCAATCAGTTCACCCGCGCACGGACCAATAATGTGCACGCCCAGAACGCGGTCTGTTTTCTCACAGGCCAGCACTTTGACGAATCCGTCCGTCATGCCCAGCGCCCGCGCACGGCCATTGGCCATGAAGGGGAATTTGCCGGTCTTGTAGGTCGTGCCTTTTTCCTTAAGCTGCTCTTCCGTAAAGCCGACGGACGCCACTTCAGGCCATGTATAAATCACGCCCGGAATGGCATCATAATTCACATGCCCGGCCTGCCCGGCCAGAATTTCAGCCAGAGCCACGCCTTCTTCTTCTGCCTTATGTGCCAGCATCGGCCCGGCAATCACGTCGCCAATGGCGTAAATGCCCGGAACATTGGTAGCAAAGTGCGCGTCCGTTACAACGCGGCCGCGTTTGTCCAGCTCAATACCAGCCTCTTCCAGCCCCATGCCCTTGCTGGCAGCCGTGCGGCCAACAGCCAGCAGCACAATGTCTGCCTCCAGCGTTTCCACCGCGCCACCAGCAGCGGGTTCAACGCTCAGCACGACGCCTTTTTTGGTTTTTTCGGCTTTGGTCACCTTATGGCCCAGCTTGAGCTTGAAGCCCTGTTTGACCAGCAGTTTCTGGAACTGGGACGCGACCTCGTTATCCGTGCCCGGCACCAGACGGTTTAGATACTCAATCACCGTGACCTCAGCGCCAAGACGCTGCCACACGCTGCCCAGTTCCAGACCAATCACGCCACCGCCGATCACCACCAGACGCTTCGGCACTTCAGAAAGCTCCAGCGCGCCGGTTGAGGTCACGATGGTTTTTTCATCCACCTCAATGCCCGGCAGGTTTGCACTATCACTACCGCTGGCGATGATGATGTGTTTTGCCGTGACCGGCTTGCCGTCAACCGTAAGGCGCCCCGTGCCTTCTACCTTGCCGTGGCCTTTCAGCCAGGTGATGCCGTTTTTCTTGAAGAGGTATTCAACCCCTTTCACGTTGGCACCTACAATCTCAGCCTTGCGGGCCTGCATGCGGGCCAGATCCAGCTTCACGCTGTCAATCACCACACCATGCGCTGCAAAATCATGGCCTGCGGCGTGGTAGTTTTCAGAAGACTGCAACAGCGCCTTGGACGGAATACAACCCACATTCAGGCAGGTGCCGCCCAGTGTGGCGCGTTTTTCCACGCAGGCTACCTTAAAGCCAAGCTGTGCAGCGCGAATGGCGCACACATAGCCACCGGGGCCAGCGCCAATCACCACAACATCATAATCTGTCTGCGCGGGGGCTTCTGCCTGCGGTGCGGCGGCTGCCGGTTTCGCCGCAGCCGGGGCCGCAGCAGGTTTTTCAGCTTTATCCGCCGGGGCAGACTTGGCCTGTGCCGGGGCGGATGCCCCGGCAGCGCCCTGCTCCAGTGTGGCCAGCACGGCCCCTACAGCCACTTCATCCCCTTCCGCAACGGCGTGCGCCGCCAGCCGACCATCTGCCGGAGCAGGCACTTCCACGCTCACTTTATCGGTTTCCAGCTCAACAACCGGCTCGTCCGCTTTCACAGCGTCGCCCGGCTGCTTGAGCCATTTCCCGACAGTAGCGGTGGTGACACTTTCTCCAAGGGACGGAACCTTGATTTCAATCGGCATGGCTTTGTTCTCGTTTACGTTCAGGGTCAGAAAAAGAAAAAGGCTGGCTGAGGTTTTTTCAGCCAGCCCCCATCACTCTCAGACGTCAATCAGAAGACGGCGGGGGTCTTCCACATTCTGCTTGATGCGGACAAGGAAGCTGACAGCCTCTTTGCCGTCCACAATGCGATGATCATAAGACAGCGCAATATACATCATCGGGCGGATCACCACCTGACCATTCACGGCCACCGGGCGTTCCTGAATGGAGTGCATGCCCAGAATACCGGACTGCGGTGCGTTCAGAATGGGCGTGGACAGCAGGGAGCCGTAAATCCCGCCATTGGTGATGGAGAAGGTACCGCCAGCCAGATCATCAATCTTGAGCGTGCCTTCCCGCGCAGCTTTACCAAAGCCTGCAATGGTTTTTTCAATTTCCGCATAGTTCAGCGTGTCGGCATTTTTGATCACCGGCACGACCAGCCCGTTGGGGCCACCCACGGCAATCCCGAGATTGACGAAGTCGCGATAAATCACGTCATCGCCGTCAATTTCAGCGTTAATCGCCGGGAATTCCTTCAGTGCGGCAATCACAGCGCGGGAGAAGATGGACATAAAGCCCAGCTTCACACCATGCTTTTTCACAAATGCGTCCTGATATTCCTTCCGCAGCGCCATAGCTTCGGACAGGTCAACCTCGTTAAAGGTCGTCAGGATGGCAGCGGTGTTCTGCGCATCTTTCAGGCGGCGGGCGATGGTGCGGCGCAGGCGCGTCATCTTCACGCGTTCTTCACGCGGGTCATCATTACGGGCGGGTTTGGGGGCGGCAGGGGCCTGAGCCACCGGCGGCTGGGACAGGAAGCCCAGAACATCGCCTTTGGTAATCCGGCCATCTTTCCCCGTGCCGGAGCCAACCTGTTCCGCGCTCAGGCCGTTTTCCGCCATGATCTTGCGGGCAGCAGGCAGGGCGGCCGCAGCATCGACGGACGGCGCAGCCGCCGGAGCCGCTTTAGCAGCAGGGGCAGGAGCAGCCGGAGCTGCGGCAGGGGCTTCTTTCTTTTCAGCCGGGGCTGCCTTGGCAGCCGGTTTTGCAGCGCCAGCGCCACCGGGCTCCAGTGTGGTCAGCAGGGCGCCAACTTCCACTTCATCCCCCACCTTGGCCACTTCCGCGCCCAGCACACCCGCCTGCGGGGCCGGAACTTCCACGCTCACCTTGTCGGTTTCAAGCTCAACAATCGGCTCATCAGCGGCCACGGTATCTCCGGCTTTTTTCAGCCATTTTGCCACCGTGGCGGTTGTTACGCTTTCACCCAGTGTCGGCACCTTGATTTCGACTGACATCCTATATCCCCATTTCCTTCAAACACTCCCCGGCAGAAACGTCTCTTTTTGCAGATCTGCCGGGCTGTCATGCCTGCCATTTTCGGGCAGGCGGTCTTTTCAGATGGTCTGTTTTCAGTCCGTTTTCTTCAAACCCAAGGCCCTTTCCACAAGGTTCGCCTGCTCTGCCGCATGGATGCGCGCCAGACCTGTTGCCGGGCTGGCAGCCGCAGCACGGCCCACATAACGCGGGCGGCCCGCCTTATGCTGCGCGGCCTGAAGCGCATTTTCAATCCGGCGATCAACAAAATGCCACGCCCCGCCATTTTCCGTTTCTTCCTGGCACCAGATCACCTCCGCTTCAGGATAACGCTTCAGCTCGGCGGCGAGGGCTGCTTCCGGGAACGGGTAGAGTTGTTCCAGACGCAGGATGGCAACGTCCTTCAATGTGTTTTCCCGGCGTGCGGCCAGCAGATCATAATAGACCTTGCCAGAGCAGATCACGACGCGCCTGATCTGCGCATCAGCCACCAGACCATCGTCCTGCGGGTCATTCACATCGGCCAGCACTGGCTGGAAGCGTGTCCCCGGCCCGAAGTCGGACAGGGCGGAAATGGCCAGCTTGTGGCGGAGCAGAGATTTCGGCTCCATCACAATCAGCGGTTTACGGTAATCCAGCTTCAACTGGCGGCGCAGCGCATGGAAGTAGTTGGCCGGGGTTGTGATGTTGCACACAAACATATTGTCTTCAGCGCAAAGCTGGAGGTACCGCTCAAGCCGTGCGGAAGAATGTTCCGGCCCCTGCCCTTCGTACCCATGCGGCAGCAGCATGACCAGACCGGACATCCGCAGCCATTTGGTTTCACCCGAGGCAATAAACTGGTCGATAATCACCTGTGCGCAGTTGGCAAAGTCACCAAACTGCGCTTCCCACAGCACCAGTGTTTTGGGGTTGCGCAGGGAGTAGCCATACTCAAAACCCAGCACGCCATATTCTGAAAGAAATGAGTTCCAGATTTCAATTTTGGCCTGCTCACCATCAATATGGTTCAGCGGTGTGAAGGGGGTCTGGTTGGTCTGGTCGATCAGTGTCGCATGACGCTGGCTGAACGTGCCGCGCTGGCAATCTTCACCTGACAGACGCACACGATGTTTTTCCAGCAGTAGAGAGCCAAAGCCCAGAGCCTCCCCCGTAGCCCAGTCAAACCCTTCCCCGGAGGAGAACATCCCGGCTTTTGCTTTAAGCTGGCGTGCGATTTTGGAATTGAGGTCAAAATCACCCGGCACCTGCGTGATGGCAGAACCAATTTTCTGGAGCGTTTCAACCGCCACACCCGTTTCCGGATAGGCAGATTCCACTTTACCGGTTGTGGGGGCAATCAGCCCGGCCCAGCCGCCTTCAAGCCAGTCCGCCTTGTTCACCTTATAGGATTGTGCGGCCTTGTAGTCTTCATCCAGTTTCTGGAAGAAGGCATCCCACTGGCTCTTCACATCCTCATCTGTCACAACACCAGCCTGCACAAGGCGTTTTGCATAAAGCGTATGCGGCGTTTCATGCTCGGCAATGGCTTTATACATCACCGGCTGCGTGAAGGCAGGTTCATCCGTTTCATTGTGCCCGTGGCGACGGTAGCAGACGATATCCAGCACGATGTCACTGGCAAAAGCCTGCCGGTAATCCTGCGCCAGACGAGAAACGTAAATCACCGCCTCAGCATCATCACCGTTGACATGCAGGACGGGGGCTTCAATCGCTTTGGCAACGTCCGTGCCGTAAATACCGGAATGGCCGTTTTTCGGGTCCGTCGTGAAGCCGACCTGATTATTCACCACCATATGGATGGTGCCGCCCGTGCGGTAACCGGGAAGCTGGGACATGGAGAGTGTTTCATACACCACCCCCTGCCCGGCAAAGGCAGCATCCCCGTGGATGACAATGCCCATATGGCTTCCGCGGGTTTCCGTATCCCCGCTATCATCCTGAATGGCGCGCACCTTGCCACACACCACAGGGTCCACTGCTTCCAGATGGGACGGGTTGGGTTGCAGGGAGATATGGACGGACTTTCCGCCCACTTCCACATCCGTGGAGGAGCCGAGATGGTATTTCACATCCCCTGAACCCGCCACATCATCCGGTTTGAAAGACCCACCGGCAAATTCATTGAAGATCGCCACATAGGGTTTGCGGACCACGTTCACCAGCGTGTTCAGACGCCCGCGATGCGCCATGCCGATGGTGACAGAGGTCACGCCCTGTGCGGCGGCCTGATCAATAATGGCATGCAGGGAGGGGATGGAAATTTCCCCGCCCTCAAGACCAAAGCGCTTCGCGCCGACGTAGCGTTTCTGGCAGAAAGATTCAAAACCTTCTGCTTCCGTCAGGTTTTTCAGGATGGCTTTCTGCTCATCCACCGTCACGGTCTGGCGCCACTGGTCGCCTTCCAGACGGTTGCGGAGCCAGTCGCGCTGTTCGGCATTGCGGGCATACACATATTCCGCGCCGATTGTGTCGCAATAGACGGCCCGGAGTGCCTCCACCACTTCACTGACTTTGGCCGTGGTGCGGCCTTTCAGCAGCGGAGCCATGAGGGAACCGATATAGACTTCGCGACCCAGATCTTTCTGCGTGAAACCGTAAGTCGCCGGGTCCAGTTCCGGTGTGGCGTGCGGCACCCGCAGGCCCAGCGGGTCCAGCCGGGCTTCCTGATGCCCGTAAACGCGGAAGGCGCGGATCAGCCGGGCAATGGCCAGACTGTCCGTGGCGGCCAGTCCACCTGCGGCACTGCCTGCTCCGCCTTTGGCCGGAGCAGCAGGCTCTTCCCCCGTGATGATGGACGGGCGTGGCGCCCAGGAGGCCCCCACGGCGTCTTTCAGCACTGCGGCTTCATCATCATCCAGAGAGCCAAAAAGCGTATCAAATGAGGGGTCAACGCTTTTGGGGTCCTGCGCCCAGCGGGCATACAGGTCCGCCAGATACGCGATATTTGCTCCGTTGAGCGCGGTTGTCAGCACGTCTGAAGCTGCCATGATCAGAGTCCTCCCTGCTGCCGGGCAAGCCCGTTCTGGCAGCCAGCGGTTGTGTTAGTCCCGAACGTAAGCCGGATCATTGTTCTTTCACCCTGCGCTGTGGCGCAGGGTGCCCTGCCCGCATAGTCTGAATTCCGTGAGGCTGAAGGCGTTCCCGCCCTCAGCCGCTCTGATGATTTTGCTAGACCGCGCCAGAAGCGCCGACAAGAGAGCCAGCTGTCACGGTGTGGAGAGGCGGTGCGCGGCCTGCGCGGCAGCGGCTCCACGGGCCAGCCAGCTTTCACTTCCCATCTCAGCGAGGCGTGATGCCGTACGGGCAAAGGCGTCCGACCCTTCGCCTGTAGTAAAAAGCTGGTCAGGGGCCGCCGCGGCTGAGGCAAAAAGCAGGTTTCCGTTATCGTAGAGCGCATCCACAAGGGTGATAAACCGGCGGGCAAGATTGGCTTCATCCTGCCCCATGCAGGGAATTGCCTCGATAATGACCACCGGGAAGCGCCGGGCCAGCGCCAGATAATCATTCGGGCCACGCGGCGTGCCACACAAAGATTTGAAATCGAACCGTGCAACGGAACCGGCGGCCTGATCCACCTCAAACGTGCGTCCACTGAATTCCAGCGTCACCGGAGCAGCCTCCTGCCCCTCCGCATAGCGGGCAAAAATGCTGTCCAGTCTGGCCCGAGCCTGTGCATCTGCGGGAACCAGCCATGTCTCCCGGTCCTGCTGCCGCCCGCGCCGGTAATCCCGCGGAGAGTCCAGTTCCACCGTATCCAGCTCCCGCCGGATGATGGCGATAAACGGTTTAAAGGCATCCGCGCCGGGGCGGTTCTGGAACAGTTCTCCCGGCTCGGTATTAGAGGTGGAGACAATCACCACACCCTGCGCGAACAGGGCCTCAAACAGCCGCCCCAGAATCATGGCGTCCGCAATGTCATTGACCTGAAATTCATCAAAACACAGCAACTGCGCACGCGCCGCAATAGCCGCCGCCAGCGGCGGGATGGGGTCCGCCATGCCGGGGTTGGCGGCTTTCAGCGCGTGCAACTTCTGATGCACATCCTGCATGAAGCGCAGGAAGTGGATGCGCTCCTTTTTCTGCACAGGCGCGCAACTGAAAAACAGGTCCATCACCATGGTTTTGCCACGGCCAACCCGGCCGACAATATAAAGCCCGCGCGGACGCGGCGGCGGAGCCTGCGGCTTCAGCCTGCGCGCAAGCCCCGCCAGCAGGCCGCCTTTTGCTGGGGCAGCCGGGGGCGGCATGGTAGCCAGCTCACGCCAGAGCTGGTCCAGCCGCTCCACCACGCGGGCCTGATCCGGGTCACTATTCAGCTCACCGGAAGCAATCCGCTCCCGATAAAGAGCCAGAGGTCCCCGCCCGGTAAAAGACGAGGCCTCGTCCTTATTGATATACGTCATAACTATAGGCGGATAGCTGGGAGATATCCCTCTCCGCAAGGGGAAGACGCTCTCGTAACTGTGTCGTGACAGACTCCGGGCAGCAGGCGGCACTCTTGCTCAGCCTTTTTCCAATAAGGAGCAGGACTTATGGACTGGAACGCCTACCGCACTCACCTCGGCGCAAACACGAAAGTGTTCGCCCAGCTTTCCCCCAACACGTTGCAGGGGTTGCAGACTCTTGAAACCGTGCCCGCTGCCAACAAACATCTGGACGCCAAGACGCGGGAGCTGATCGCGCTGGCCGTGGCCGTCACCACCCGGTGCGATGGCTGCATTTCCGTCCATACCGTTGCGGCTAAAAATGCCGGCGCGACAAAAGAAGAAATTGCAGAAGCCCTTGGCGTGGCGGTTGCCCTCAATGCCGGTGCAGCTCTGGTCTATTCCACCCGTGTGCTGGATGCGTTTGAAAATCAGCCCTCCTAATCCCCTCCTTTTGCGCGCAGAGTATTAAGGCGCCTTAGCCCGGCAGGTTTATTCCTCCGGGGCCAGCGGCAGAGTGGGCATGCCGTGGCCGCCGGGCTTCATCACCCACAGGCGTGCGCCCCGCACCGTGCGGTCTGACACAACGCGCACGCCTTCTGGCCCCACAAAGAGAGCCTGCGCGCCGTCCCGCCACGCCGTAAAACGATCAAGACCACGCACACCGGGGCAGGACTGGCGCAACGGCGCTGCGCTGATAACCAGATCCATCCCCGCGCACAGCGAGTCGGGCAAGAGCGCCATGCCGTCTGATCTATCCCTTACCCGGAGCAGCACGGCGCGTCCTTTCAGATTCAGCAGGCAGACATCAGGCTCTCCATCCTGCCCGCACGCCAGCGCGCCATCCGGTGTTGCCTCTCCTTCCGCCGGGAAAGGCTGTATGGGCAAGGCGAACGCCTGCTGCCATGCGGCGCGCACCAGATACGCATCCCGCGACTGCCCGCCAACCAGCACCTGACGCCCGTCCCGCACCGCCATGAGCCCCCCATCCGGGCTGATAAGCAGATCCGGCTGCGTCACCAGACAGGGGGACAGCACACCCACCAGTATGAGCGCCAGCCCGGCCAGCCGCCAGACGAGCCGCCACAGGCACAGCCAGCACACCCCGAGCAGCACCGCAGCCAGCCCCCAGCCGGGCATGGACGGCACAGCTACGCGGGCAGCGGGCCAGTGCGCAATAGAATGTGCCCCGGCCAGAACAGCCTGAATCCCCCACCCCATCAGGTGGAGCGGCACCGCGTCCAGATGCAAGGGCATGAGCGCCAGTGCCAGCAGACCCAGCGGCATGATCCAGAGCGCCATCACCGGCACGGCCACCAGATTGGCCAGAATGAAAAACGGCTGCACCTCCCCAAAATGCGCCATGACAACAGGGAGCGTTGCAAGGCCAGCCAGCAGACTGGTCAGCGTCAGGGTTGTCAGATGCAGCGCCAGCCAGCGCCCGAAGCCGCGCTTTTCTTCCCGAAACCGGGAAAGATACGGGCGCGCCACCTCATACCCCGCGATCAGTGCCATCACGGCGGCAAAAGACATCTGGAACGCTACCCCCAACACAGCCTGCGGCGTACCCAGCAGCACAACCACCGCCGCCAGCGCCAGACCGCGCATGGACACAGCACGCCGCCCCACCACAAGCCCCAGCACAACCACCCCCGCCATCATCAGGCTGCGCAGGGCTGGCAGATGCAGGCCCGTCAGCGCCACATAGGCCGCACCCCCTAACAGTGCGAGCAAGGCCGCGATCTCCTTGCATGGCCAGCGCAACGCCGCCCACATCCATGCGGAAAGCCCGAGGCGGACCACCGCCATCAGCACTCCAAGCACGATGCCCAGATGGAGTCCTGCTACAGCCAGCAGATGCGCCAGCCCGGAGGCAGAAAAATCCTCCCGCACAGCACGCGGCACGGAGGCCCCCTCACCCGTCAGCACCGTAGAGGCCACGGTGCCCGCAGCGCCCGGCAAAACCTGCCTGATCCGCGCATCAATGCGCTCCCGCAGCGGCTCTAGCCTTATGGAAAACCCTCGCGGAGGCGCGGCACAGATTGCCTGACCATCCTGCCCCTCAGCATCCAGCCCCGGAATACTTTCATCGGCAGGCTCAACAGAGCCGGGCGTCCTGCTCTGCCTCGTCAAACCGCCATTCACCAGACCGGCATGAAAAGGTGTGCCATGTGAACACATTACCGGCTGCACCGCCCCAAGTGCACGCCCGGACCCGGCGCTGCCTGCAAACCACGCCTCACGCTGCACATCCCGCCCACCGGGGAATGCCGGGAATGGCGGAGGCCTCAGCAAAGCCCGCACCTGCACCGCATTTCCGGGCACAAGGCGCGCAGAATCGTCCGGACGTAAAGTGATGCTAAGTGTGCGTTGCAGCGGTCGCATGCCCTGATCCAGCGGGGTGGCGAATCTGGCCCCGGCCAGCACCAGCCGCCGCGCACCGGCAGAGTCGTCCGCGCCACGCGGCGGCATGACTGTCACGGACTGTACCGTGCCCGACACCACAACCGCCCGGCGCGGCAATTCCGGCATGGGGGGCTGGCGGTGCGCCGCACTCCATGCGGACACAAAGCCGAGCGCCAGAGCCATACAGGCTCCGCCTGCCAGCCGCCCCCAGACAGACAACCAGCCGACAGCCAGAAGAACTGCCCCCAGCACAAGCACGATCAGCGGCAGCCCCACGCCCCAGACCGCCCCCGGCTCCTGCAGCAGCAGAAAGTAGGCCAGCACGCCAAGCGCCATGCCGACCGGCCCCCACAGCACCAGCCGCCGTTGCTCCGCAAGAAGAGCAGCCGTCAGGAAGGACATATGGCTCCCCGCGTGTGTGCGTGATAAGGATGCGCCCCATGACGACGATCCGCACACGCTTTGCCCCGAGTCCGACCGGCCTGCTGCATATCGGCAACGCCCGCGCGGCCCTGTTCAACTTTCTTTTTGCCCGTCAT
>JAEIII010008588.1:0-24264 GCA_018905755.1 Drosophila ohnishii | reverse complement strand
TAATTGAACTTCTATATGATTTTCATTATTTTCAATCACCTGTTGACCAAATTAATGGACTTGTTTTTGAATACAATCTGTGTTCCCCAAAATTTCCCCCTTCATGTAATTTAAATTTTATCGAATTTCCCATCGTTTCATTGCCATCGTTCCACTCACCCCCATCAAACGTTACAAGTTCAAAAACTTTTAGTCACCCCTGGTTTCTCTTAAGAGGGCTGGCAACCCTGGCCCATTAATCAACAAGTTGCTTTGACAATTAGTTTTCCGATAAAAAAGAAATGTGACAGAAAGCCCACATGGTGCATTTGTGTAATTTGCAAAATGAACTTTGAGGTGTTCCCCAACCAAGAAGAGGATTGCCAGCCTCTGGACTGTTAGTTGCTAGCTCAGTGGTTCCCTTTTGGATCTCTATAATGGTATGTTTCTGTCCTATCCATATCCTTTATAGTATCGCTGCGCCGTCCAGTGGGCAGAGCTCCGGCGGAGGATGGCAAGGTGATCTTCTATGCCCCGCCTGCCAGCGCTACAGGGGCGCCCCGCCAGCCGGAGCCCGTGACCCTGAAGAGGGAGCGGGAAAGGGAACGAGAGCGCGAGCGGGAGCGAGAAAGAGTGAGGGAGCAGCAACAGGTCACGTCGGCGGCAGCGGCGGCATCGTCGTCCGCATCGATATACCGCGGACGCAGCGTCGAGGAGACGGAGGCCGCCCACGACCTGCTGTCGCTGTCGCAGAGCCTGCCGCCGCTAATCCCGCCCTGCGTGGTCACCATCATGAAGCAGGAGCAGGAGCAGCTGCGCTGCCCGGAGATCCAGGAGATATCGAACAGCGCTTCCAGCCGCTCGCCGCAGTCGACCATTCGATTCATAGGCAGCAGCTCCTACGACCTGATGCACGGCTCCGCGGAGGGCGCCACCACCAACTGCTCGCCGCTGACGCCGCCCAACTCGGACCACAGCTCCGATGTGGATATAGACATGTCTTCCTCCTCCGAATCGGGGGTCCAGCACTGGGGCAGCAAGCAGCAACAGCAGCCTTCATCGTCGTCCCACAATCACCACCAGCAGCCGCCGAGGGCGTCGGCCTTGAAGATGTGCCTCAACATGCTGGACGGCCGGACCAAGGCCAGCAAGGCCAGGCAGGAGCCGGTCCTGCCGCGTCCCAAGAGCGTCCAGAGCAACGCCTCCAGTCCGGGCGGCGACCAGCTAGATGTGGTCGTCTCCGTGGCCCCCAGTCACTCGTCCTCCTCCACTGCCTCGGTGGCGGGATCTGGAGGCGGCGGTGGCAGCGGCGAGAACTATGCCAAGCGCAAGCGTGGCTGCTACAAGTGCTGCGAGTGTGGCAAGCAGTACGCCACCTCCTCGAACCTCTCCCGTCACAAGCAGACGCACCGCTCCCTGGACTCGCAGTCGGCCAAGAAATGCAATACCTGCGGCAAGGCCTATGTGTCCATGCCGGCCCTGGCGATGCACCTGCTCACGCACAAGCTCTCGCACAGCTGCGACATCTGCGGCAAGCTCTTCTCCCGGCCCTGGCTGCTCCAGGGTCACCTCAGATCGCACACCGGAGAGAAGCCCTACGCCTGCGTCCACTGCGGCAAGGCCTTTGCCGATCGCTCCAACCTGCGGGCGCACATGCAGACCCACTCGGGGGACAAGAACTTCAAGTGCCATCGGTGCAACAAGACTTTCGCCCTGAAGTCGTACCTCAACAAGCACCTGGAGTCGGCCTGCCTCCGGGACACCGGGGCCATTGGGCAGGGCAAGGAGATGGATCTGGATGGGGAGGAGGACGAGGAGGAGCTGAACAAGCAGGACGACCTGGAGGGCGATGAGCTGGACAGCGACGAGAACAGCCAGGACATCGTGGTGGCCTAAGGAGCTCTCTCTCTCTCTCAACTTAGATACTTTACAACGGCAACCCTATAAGCAATATTCGAGCACCCTTATCAAATTAAAAAACAAAAAAAACTAAAAAGATTAAGAAATTAAAAATCGAAAAAGATAAAAGAAGAAAATACTAAGAATCTAGTCTAGAAATCGGCTTACTAGCGAGGTAGTTCATGGATCTCAAACTCAATAGAATCTTCTTCAGCAGTTATATATACACAGACACTATATCTACTCACTTATAATCCGAACAACTCTATCCAAAACTCTCCAAGTTGCAACTTTTTAACTGAACTTGAAACTCGATCGATCGAAGGCGAAGGTGGAGCGATGTGAGGAGGTGACAAAGAGAACAAAAGGTTTGAGAGGGAAATCCAAAACGTAACTTATAGTAAAAATCTGACACAACGAATATTATGGAACATAAGTAGAAATTCTATATATATACACAGATCAAATAAGCATTATATACAGATCGGGAGGAGAGAACGGGAAGGGGATGGCAAATTATATGTATACATACGACCTATATGAGAATAATACCTAGCGAGCAGAACCAATTTGTGCATGTTTTTGGTAAATATCTACTTTTAGGCATCGTTTTAGGGCTCTAGAGTTTATATACACCCCCCAAACACACCCAACACCCACACCCAACACACACGGACGACGATGCTCAGTTCAAGTCTTAGCAAAACTAATCAATTAGTGAACTTATAGCACTTCCTGCAACTCCTATATCTCTCTATCTTGCTCTTAGGCTCTTTTTAACCGTACTTAATGATCAACTTAGCAATCGGATCAGCAATCGGAATCAGATATATATAGAATCAGATATATAGAGACGAACCATTTTAACCGCTGCGGCAACTTTACACTCTAACCAAGTTTATAAGACGAGAATTACTTCCATATTATATGCTCTAAACTCGATAAACAGAAAACTACTTCAATTACTTAGAAATGATTAAAATTAATGAGAAAACAATTTAGAAACATATCACAAGGACAATACTTAACATAAATAACAGCATGCATTCGAGGTATGAGGACGACGACGACGATGATGATAATGATGTATGGTGTATGGTGCAGAGGTATATGCGACTTGCAACCCCAATTAAAACGACGACACTCTCTCATACATACATGCAGCATGCAGCAACAAAGTACTTACGAAATAGTTATTTTATTACTAGCATTAGAGGCCCCCCCGTGTACATATATATACATGCAAGTTTAAAAACCATTTTATACAAGAAACTACCCCCAAATACCCAGCAATCCCCTCGAGCTTTGGCCCAGCCAAAGGTTTCTTATAGCGATGATCCCCAAGATGCAAGAGGATATCTGATGGATATCTGATGGATATCCGACGGATAGGACGATGAGATAGAAGTAGAAGACGCACTTGTAAAACAAATGATAACTAAAAGCAATTCCAAAGTTAAGTGACATAGTTTTAACGAACGAAAAACCAAAAATACAAAATTTGTAATTCCAAAAAAAACAAAAAATCGAAAAGTATTGATATATACACATTAAAAAGAAAAACAAAAATGTATTTATTTAACGCGTAGTTTTTATTCAAAAAAATGAAAGTCAAAACCAAAAGAGTAAACTTGAAAACAATTTAATTAAATTGTCAATTACAATTATTTCATAATTTAAGAATCGATGAGCGAGGCGAACGCGATGCGGCGATAGAGGTTATTTTTTAAAGCATATATATACACATAAATATATTAACAAATAAATAAAAATATATTTAAAAGAGGCAGTTTTATATCGAAATTAATAATAGTAAATGCAAAGTAACAACAAAATATTGAAAACCATTCGAACTTAATTATACAACGAGCAAGAAAAAAACCATTAATTATAAAAAAAACAATCCAAGCCCAACACTAACACACACACACACTCGAGAACACACACATACGCCCACAATTTTATAGCAACATCGGATTATTAAATCGTATCTACATACGTGTAGTATCCAGTCTACAATATAGCAGCAGAATATCGGGGCAGAGTTAGAATTTAGACCAGAGAGTGCTATGTGCATTGTTTATAGGGCCATAGTTCGAAATCGTGTTTATGCATGGCTTTATTGATGATTATTGATAGCGTTTTAAATAGCATTAAATGCCTATATATACACATAAGCAAACCAAACAAAAGCAAACCGAAGAAAATTAAGAAAAAACAACAAAAAAAAAAACACAACTAAAAACCAAAAAACGTATATAAGAAATTCCATTGAACAGTAGTGGTAACAATTATGTGATTTGCAATTTTACATTCAAAATATATATGAAATAATTACGAATATAAATAGATTATATATTGAGGCGAGCGTTTAATTGATTTATTTATGAGTAAGATTTATTTATACACATTATACACGACAACAAAAAACGAGAAACAAAATGACAAAAACACAAAAAAAAAAGAAGAAAAGGAAAATATGGTTGATACGGAGAAAAGATGAAGCTAAAATATTTTTACACCGAAAACCTTGTTTTATACACGCGGCAAATTGAGTCCCAAAATCCAAAGACCCCTTGGAAATACACCTGCAAAAATTAAGTAAAGCCCCCTCTAAATACTCACACAAACAAGCAGATGTAAGCCCGATTTTACTATATATTTTACTAAATATTATTTAATTTTAAAGATGCTCCAGAAATCTTAACAAATTTCAGTGATTAAATTCAAGCTTGATATGTGATGAACAAGTTAAATTGGTTGTGCTGAAAATTACTTGCTTAAATTATTTATTTAATTAAGATTTCTGGGTGGCCTCTGAAAAAGACAAACATTTTTTTTTTAATTTTTTATTTGCCATGTTATAAATAACAAAAATTTCCAATTATATCTTATATGTTCAATTATTTTCTAAAGAAAATAAAACTCTTACTTACAAAAAGTAAAATCGGTAGCACATCTGCTAGACACACACACACACTAACTCTCTTGATATGAGCGAATTAATTTCAAGATCAAAGACACCAATTCAATTTTGATTATTATACAATAAAAATGATAAAGATGGGCATAAATCGAACAAGCCGACGCAGAGGAGGAGGCGGTGAGATATTTTATAAAAAATGAATGAATAACGTAAAGATATTAATTTATATATTCATATATTAGAGATGCAAAAAGACTTGAACAGTTATATACATTTAAAATTGCAATATATTGTATACTTCATTAACAAAATATATACATACATACCGGCATATATGCAACCACGTACGAGTATATAAGTATGAATATTTAACTTATTTATATAAATGCTTACAGCGAACCATAAACATATACATCATAAACCGAATCTCAATTTTTTCCAAAGCCAGACGATAGGAATCCCTCAAGTAACTCAAGATCAATTCAATTATATACTCAATGACCACATGGCGGGCAAGGTCCCTGCCCCACAGGAATATATAGCTAAAGATATATAAGATAATACGTATGCAACACACACAGAAACACACAAAACACACACGCAGCGATTTTAAGGCGCTGCTTTTCACAGTTTTTCCTTTTGATACTTAGCATTCGTTCTTGTTCTACTTTTAGTTAGAGAATGTTCAACTAGTTTCGGCTTTCGTAGCAAGTTATATCGAAGTAATCACACACACCTAGATGACCCCCAGCTCGCTATACTAAAACTAATAGCTCCCCACACTCTTAGACATCTACAGACACATGCATAGCGCCGACATGCGATTTTATGGCAACAAATATGTAGAGCATATAACCTATTATATCCCAAAGAAGGCTTATCCATTCTTAAATTAATCTACACGCGAGCGTAACCGGAGAAAGCAGACGACGACGACGAATCACAGCATCCATTATGGAAATACGAGTATTCCAACAACAAATAGAGAGAATTAAACCAAAACCCAAGCCCTCAACAGAAACAGAAACAGAAGCAAACACAACTAAACGACAGCCACAAACAAGATCAACAAAATATATAACACACGAAGGATGATGGGTCGATGGAATATAAATTAGATACATAGTTATAAAAGCTACACCCACACACTAGTGCAGCCATGTAACTATTTTTAGAGCCTCGGAAATAAACATACATAAAATACATAAAAATATTAAATAAACGACAGAGAAAAACAAACAAATTTTGCTTGAAGGGAGTTATTTTTTGGGATTTATTGGGTGGAAGGTAAGTGATTTATTCTTAAGGGTTTTAAGTATAGGATATTGGAATTAAATTGAAAAGATCAAATGTATGATAGTTTTATTTCATTTATATTACTTATTTATTTTAATTATATTATATCTATGTATGGAGAAGCACCCATTAAAAAGAACAAATAATAATATTTTCAACCGAACTAAACCTTTAACTTTAATCCTGAAAATTAAATAAAATCAAATTAAATATCAACCCCTAATCGAACATGTGCTCTCTCTTCAAAGCCACTCCAAACACTAATTAGTACAACCCTTTAAAATATATCGACATCTCGTCAGAAATCAAATGAAATGGTCCATGGAAAACCCTTACTTAAAGTGCACTTAAAGACGGGCAAACATTATAAACTGAAAGTCCAGGGAAAGGGCTCGGGCTCGGGCTCCGTTCTGTGGCCTTTGTTTTGGGGCCAAATTACTCCGCAACTAATAAACTATGCCTCGCTGATTTAATTCAATTGGGGGCCGAGGGCAGGCCCTGCACAGTCAGCACTTGTGTGTGTGCTCGCATATATATAGTGCATATATAGTACAATACATTATATCGGAAGCAGGATGGATGGGGCCAAGCACTCACACACACGAACACACGAACACTCGAAGGCACTCGCTCAGATACTCAGATACTTACACAGATACTCACCCAGGCCAGACAAGTGCTTACCCCGCGCAGTGTGTGGAGTGTGTTTAAATGAAATTGCTTGATTCGGCATAAACATATTTACTCTGTTGAATATTTGCTCAACAATTTGATTCGCAATCCAGCGACTACGACTACGATGGCGGGCATGTAAAATCCGAGTCCCGAAATCAAAATGGAATTGTATCAAGGACGCGGAACAATCGAGGCGGGCAAACAAGTTCAGTTGAGGCCTCCATCCGGCGAACGAACCTCTCCTGTCAATCCACTCCGGTTGCATTGAATGCCGTAATCGCAGGGAGATACAAGTGATGGTAATAGTGCTGCCGGGTTATCTATTTTTTCCCAGAGAAATCTGGAATATTTTTAAGTATTTTAAGAATTTTAATAGAAATAAATAGCTTTAAATACATTTTTGCTTAGCTTTTTTAAATAATTTTTTCCACATGCCCAAACTTATTAAAATGAATTATAAAACTATAGAAATGTTATTTCTTTAATTTATAAATTTATAAAAATATTTAACATTAAAAACTAACCCCAAATTTGATGTATTTCTCCATCAAACATTTACAGCTTTTTCTTATTCAAATTTTCAATAGTTCTTGAAATTTTTAGTCGCTTTTCCGGAAGATCTGTCCCATTTTTAAATTAGGTTGTTAGCAGCACTAGAGAGCACGAGTACACGTACGGGTTCGAGTACTTGTATTCCAAATTCCGATTTCCGCCGGTGCAGCGCCGTAGAATTTACTCCCACCCTTGGCATTCATCCACAGATGTCAGCAATTTCTCGATTTGAATACTCAACAAAAACGAAAGTGGGCAAACAATTCGGATGAGAGGGGCAACAAAAAAAAAGTATATATATATATAAATAAATAACAGGCAGGGCGCAAAAAAAGACGAACCTCGCGCAAATGGCTTCTCTAACGACCCAATTAATTTGAAACAAGAAAAAAAAAAAAACGTAGAAGAAAAGCGTTTGAATTTGAGGAGCAGCAGAGTTGGTAGAAGTGGAACGCCACAGGCCACTAAATGCTGGGTTAGAACTCGCGCCCCCGCCTCCAAGATTCACCCCCTCTATCACGCCCCCCGCCTCCGCCACAACTCCGGCAATTGCCGCACAGCCCTAAAGCTTTTTATGCCCCACCACAGCTCGAAAAGTTCGCCGACAGCTTCATTACCAGCCATCATCGGAGCCATCATCATTCAGATGCACTCAAGAAAAAAGTTTAAGATAAACAAACAGAGGTTAAAGTTAAAGTTAACCTACAGAAAAAAATTTTAGGGGTACCAGAAAAATTCATTGGGAATTTTAAGGCATCTTAATAAAGTTTATAAAATATATTAAGCACCTAAATGGAATTTTAGAAAATAATAAAGGAAAGGTCTGAGGAAAGTAATAACTTTACTCAATTTAATTATGTTTTAAATTTAGTGTAGTTTTAAAATTTCATTTAATTTTATTTAATTGTACACTCTTTTATCATATTAAAAATGTTTCTCCCAGTGTTAAACAAAGTTTTGCAGCTGGTCTTAAAATTAGACACTTGAAATTTAATTTAATATTTGTACTTTCGGTGGGGCAAACAGTAAGTAGAAAAGTAATATATATTTTAATTAAACTCAGTATTTGTTTACATATAAATTACCATTTTTAATATTCCGATAAGACAAAGAATATAGTTTAAAATCCATTAAATTTAACATATTCCCAGAAATCTTTTTATAATTAAATTACCTGTTGATGTAACAATCTCTTGCCAGTACTTGCCATTGTTTTTCTCCGTGTATTGATGCTGTGCTACCCATGATGAGTAATTGGCCCGGCAAAACTTAGCCCAAGTCGAGTCGGATTTAAGCTTGGCTGCCAACCGATCTAGCCTGAGTCTCGAGTCTGGAGTCGCGTCGATCGCAGGCAGCAAAATAATCGCAAGAAATTCACGAAAGCCGCGCCGCGAAATTCTCAAGAGTGATAGCCATGGCCAAGTCATCTACCTGCCTGGGAAATAGCCTCATCCTGGTGGCCGCTCTGGTAATTCTGGCCCTTGGCAGCCTCACCGAGGGTAAGTGTAAAAATATGATTTATTTTTTTACGAGCTTTAAATACTTCATATTTATGGCACATCTGCTTGAAATATTCGCTCCTCTATTGTTTTGGGATGGGAGCCGAAACAGGTTTCTCGAGCGCCAGAACCGAAGCTCAGGGGCGTAGTTTGTGCGGGGGATCCGGAGAGGTCCGGAGGTGGCTTGCGGCTCGTTAGTCATAATTACGCTTTGCCGTGATTCAAGGCTTCCGGGTGTATGTCATAGCCAAGGCTGGAGAGAGATTAACCGGCTGATAAGCGCCGAAAGCAGCGCGACATAATTTAATGGCGTGTAATTAAATTTTCCCCAGCGGCCCCCTACCAGGAGCTGGAGCCCCGCAAAGGTCATGTGCCCGTCTACATTCGCCACGGAGATGAGCCCCTAAGCGAAATCCACCCAGGACTGGCCGAGGCCTTCAAGGAGGGTCAGTCCAAGGACCTTGAAGCGGAGGTAAGTTGAGGGGAAAAGACCACTAATGTTCTTTAGATATAAAATAATTTATTTAAAATAAAAAATTAATTTAAAAAAATATATTAAATAACCTGATTAAATTTTTAATTGTGTATCTTATTTTTAAATAAATTTATAATACATTTCCTTTTACTATTTCTCTTTATCAGAGCCTGGTCTCTGCTGAGCCCGCAACTACAAGTGCGCCAACCGCATCCTCGACCACATCGTCTCCTCCTCCTCCTGCTCCTTCAACGGAATCGGATATAGCCAGCTTTGAGGCCATCAAAGCGAAGACCGAATAACACAATTGAATAAATACAAAATTGCTGCTTAAACTTCTTTAGTTTACAAGTTAATTCCATCAACCTGAAGCCCCCTCTCACCTGCAAATGCAAATACAAATATATTTAAATGCAAAATAAATATAAATAAGAGAACAACAATAATAACAACCTTAATCTCATATTCAGTGCGGGGGAGTGAAAGCAATTTAATTGTTTAATATTTGTCTGCGAGACATTTCAATGGAAGTGAAACTGTTGATTTAAGGTAGGCTGCTGATGTCGTGTTTTGTATCTTGTCTTAAGAAGGTTTCTTTGAATAATTAATTTGCACATGAGACATGAATAAAATATATGCTAAATCTGGGTATAAGCTTTGTTTGTTTAAAATATAAATTTAGAAAATGTATAAGAGCCTCAAGTCTTTGTAAAAAAATTAATATTTTATGAACTTCTCAATTTTATTTTATTTCCTATTTGGTTTTCTCAAGATCTTAATATTTTTTAATCCCAAAAAATTACCCAAACTCTAACCAATTATTTTCACCTACAAATTAAGAGCTTTAAGTCTTAGTAAAATAATTACTATTTTATATACTTCTCAATATTATTTTATTTCCTATTTCTTTTACTGAACATCTCCTTATTTTTAAATCCCAAAAAAACACCCAAACTCTTCAAACTATTAGGTTAAAGCTTCCAGCGCTAACCAATTATTTTCAGCTGCAAATTAAATCGTTAAAACGCTCTGCCATTTCCCCACTTTCGTCACCAGCCAGGACGCGTGTCCTGTCTGGCGCGTTTAAATGAATTTCTGAGAGCCGGGGCGAGAGCTCGTTAAGAGCTGCGCAAGTTTCACACATTCAATGGAAATTATTTGGTCCTTTCGAGTCCGTCTCCTCTGATGCCGTCGCCGAAATCGCCTTAGAGCTTTGTGTGTGATTTACTTGTTGTGCCCATTAGGGAGCTGCTGCTGGCTGGCCCACCCAAAAAGAGCAGGGCAGACAGGAGGCACAGGGAGGATTGGTATGCGGATCGGGGTCCTGCGGGCAGGAAGTGGTAGCTCCAAGCTGGAAGCTGTGGCCCAAACGTTTGTAATTAATATAATGGCAACGGCTGTGCCGAGTAAAATTCCAAAATGGCCTACACACGTTGCGGTGGCCCCGAAGGATGGGCTCTTTTTTTTTTTGGTCCTGGGTGATTGGGGGCGATCACAAATTGTTGTTTCATTGTCTCTGAGCCCCGGCTGTCTAACGAGCAATAAAACTAAATACATACACATAAAGTTAATTATAAAAGGGCAAACGAAATTGGAAGGTCCCAGACTATTGAGCTGTAGATGCAAGTGATGGATTAACCAAGATGGAGTGTCCTGGCCAAGGAGTGCGAGCGAGGAGGCTTGGTAGTAGCTCTATCTTCAGACGAAATCGGCGAAAAGAGACCCCAAAAGCGAAGCTGCAATCAAGAGGGCATTAAAAGAAAGCAAAAAATGGGAGAAAGTAGTCAGGGATGTAAGCTGCTTGGAAATCGTCTTGGAGATGATATAGTAATATAAGTAATAATTCTTAAAAAATTTTTTTTAGGAACTTGTTTAACTTAACAACATTTTACTTCAACTTTTTCTTGTTTTAAAGCAAAATTAACATTCAAATAAAATATATTTGCTTTGTATTTATAACCCTACAACTTTCTAACTAAAAATAACTTAGAAAATGTATTTTTATTGTTGAGAAAAATATGTTTAGGAGTTATAAAATCACTTAGCTTCTTAGATTTCCATCCCTGAAAGCTAAGTAAAAAAAATTAGAAAAACAAATGAAGATAACTGAAAGAAATGCTGCAAAAAAGCGACGAAAACTATGCGTAGTAAAAGCGAATTTTATGGAGCATCCTCGTTTAAGAAACTGCTCCTGAATTTAAATTTCCTTGTGCACTCGCACACAAACATTCGCACAGAGACACGCACAGGATACAGACATACACACACACACACGTAGAGCGGCTGCCAGGTCCGTGTTCTTGTATCATTGTGTGCGTTCGAGCGCATTCAACCTCAAAATGAATAATTGCATATGCTCCAATGATTTGCGACTTTATTCGAATTCGCCAGCTCCTCGCTAGCTGCCAATACTTTAAAGCCCCTACCTTGGGTCCTGGCCAGTCCTTCGATGGCTCCCTTAAAGGCCAGAAGTTCAATTTGCGGGACAGCAGATGAGGAGTAGCAGCAGAAGCCATCGAGGCTAATTTGAGAATTGCTCGGCTTAATTGCCTGGCACTTAAACAATAATCAAGTTAACGGTTATGCCGGCGATTATCGCCATTTTTACACCGATGCCAATGCTAAGGATTATTGGCTGCCCATTAACAGGAGCAGGAGCAATTCCAATCCGAATCGGAGTCGGAGAGCGAGACCCATCCTCGTATACCCGATTTGCGGAAGTCAATTCAATGTCCGCCCAATTCGAATGACACTCGGTTCGAGGTTGGAGGTTTGCACTGCTGGAAAACTTAGTTGTAGTATTTTTTTTAACAAATAAAATCTTTCAGCAGAGAACCTACAAGCTTTAGTTATCTTTTTATTGATTAAAATAAATTTAAAATATTTTTAAAAATATATTATTGATAGTTTTGGTCCCAGTGTTTGTGGAAGCATTTTTTATTGGGTTTAATGTGCACACATTTTCGCCAGCTCTCGTGGTCCTCTAACCCAGGAGATTGCCCAAGATTCCACCACCACCGCCGGCATTGCCAGCGCCTCCTCCTGTGATGCCGGGTAGGGAAATGAGATTGCCCAGCAATGGGTTGCCATTTAAGGTGAGCAGGCAGCTGTCAAAGCAATTGCAGGAAAGGAGCGAATGTATATATATATGAGAACGAGTATATTCAGCGGTCTCAACCGGAAGCTGGCACTTACCGCAGATCCAGGCGGATGACGTACTGACAGGCCCACTCCCGGAGGCACTGCAACGAAATGGAACGATCAGGGATTTATGCGACAGGACCAAGTATAATTATCTTGAATGTCTTTTGATTTTAGATTTTTTAACTAATTTAAAATTGGTTTCTTATTTTAGTTTTATCTTAAAACAAAGTCTTACCCTTAAAGTCTCAGCCGAAGGTCGCGGGCAAGTACCTCCGCCTCCGCCTCCTCCTCCACCACCGCCGCCGCCTCCTCCTCCACCTCCTCCATGCTTGCCATCGCCCGAACCAGGACTGGGCACTGGAACAGGAACTGGTACAGGAACCGGAACCGCCACTACCTTCTTCACCGGAGCGGTGGGCTGCTCCCAAGGGGGATTCTTTAAGATGGAATTTTTCAGGATCACCAAGGATATATTATAGATTATTAAACTTACACCGTGGCCCACAGCCAAAGATATAAATCCCAAAACTGTCAGAAATAATACCAATTTCCTCATTTCAGCTTTACTCAGATGAAAGTCATCCACTGATGTCGTCTGACTGCCCTAAAACCCCTTTTTATATCAATATAATTCCCACAGGTGTTTTACAATTCGGGTTATACAGCTGATGGCAATGATTTTAGATTCTAAACAAAAGTAAATTTTAACAAAGAAAGTGCAATTAGTGGGTAAGTAGAACACAAAATGCTTCATTTACAGATTTAGGTTGCCCTGAAATAAAAAGTAAATAAAAACCTTCCAGACTTTTCTGATTTCGATTTAAAAACCTAAATTACTGAAAGTTTTTTCATATAATAATATTAATTTTTTTATTTTATTATTAATAAATAAAATAAAATGAAACAAGAAAAAGCTAACTTCGGCACGCCATGTTTGTATACCCTTTCAATTTATATTAATTTTGAATTTTTAATATTTGAATTTTAAACAATGTAAACCCTTATTAAATTTTGAAAAAATTTCAAACCTTTTTTTTCACATTTTTTGGAAAATCAAAACTTAAAAAATATATGCCTAAGAATTTGGTGATGCTGATCAAGAATATATGTATATGATTTATAGGGACTATTAAGAATAATAACAAATATCCCTAAAAGTATGCAGCATATTCCTAATACATTTCAAATTTTTCTCCGAAGTAAAAGGCACTTACTTGATATGTTAAAAAAATTGTAAGTTACTTAAAAAATTAATTTAAATTTTAATTACAATTTTATTAAAATATATGTACCATTTAAGCTCTCTTTACATTTAAAAATAAAACCTTGACTACATTAAGGTGGCATCTCTGAAACGGTTAACGGAAAAAGGTCTGGCAATGACAGACGTAAGTCTGGCAACTCTTTTTTAACCGCTTTATTGCGCGCCTAAATATAATTTCTAATCTTTTGAAAAAGAGTTATATTTACACCAAAAACCTTTATGCTAGCTCCCAAAAATAAATAAAGCAAACAACATTTCCATTTGATTTTCTATATATATTTCAATTAATTTGATAATCATAAATATTTTATTTATTCGCCATGCAAACCATGTACAATTACATAAATAGGTAGGTTCATTTTCAATTTCAATTTGTGGTTTTTAGTGGTTTCGTGTACTTTCCGTCTGTTTGGCAACTAGTCGTATATGTATATAGTATATATATGTGTATATATATTTAAGTTACGAGAGCTAATTGTACAATAATTCATCTAATAATACCGCTGGTGTATAAGAGTAATATGAACGATCGCTTGCTAGTTGATTATTATTAGTATATGGTACGTTAGACAATATCATTTACCTTTAGCAATACAAATATCAATGGTGTAATTGATCTGCGAACGGCGAACGGCCGAGCAGCAAAGGAGGAGAAACGCACATCCATAATCTTGACTCGTAATTCCTAATTCCATTGTACAGGCTGACACAGGTTTACAGGTGAGAGATGCTAATCATGCTCGAAACATTTCAACTGACTTAACTTGACTTTTGAGCAGTGTATTTTTGAGGATTGCAGGTGGCTGAGCTGGACTCGGAGCGAAAGGTAATCTTTGGTTGCTTGAGAAACTTTATGAAATCAACTCCTTTTCGAGTTAGTTATATTTTTTAAAGATTTGTGCAGGCGGAAAATATTATTTTTGAAGCTTTAAATTCACTCGGTTTGATATTGAAATCAGATATGTGATTAACTACGGGTTCTATATATTGTTTATACCTATTTTAAATGAATATGGCTGATTTGTTTGCTCTTTAGATTATTTTTACTTTAAAATTGCACAATTAAAAGGATCCTCTTTGTAGCTGTTTAAGGATATGTCAACTATGTTTTTAAGGACTATACCAATCTGTGTATCTTCAAACTTCGTGCAAGGGGAAAGCTCTTATGGAACATAGAATCCAGAAAATACTTGGCCAAAGATTACTTTTCGTCCTTGAAGAGGATATTTCAGCCCAATCCTTCAGGGTTTATTTATGCTTTGATCCGCAGGGGGGGCTTTGCAATGGTTGAAAGTTCGATCAGTGGAGAGACAGACGGACAGCTCAGCGCCCAAATCCGCAGCTGCACTGCCCCGGTGATCCTCAGGTGCACTGCATCTTCTTGCAGTTGCACAGCCACTTGATGATCCTGGCATTCCTCTCCACTATCGATGGCGGCTCCGAGGGCCGGTAGGCCTGCGTGGCCTGCGGCTGAGTCTCCGTGCTGTCCGGCAGCCGCATCGAGTCCACGGTGCTCACATCCGAGAAGAACACGGTGCTGGAATCATCCGAGGCGTCGTCCGTCTCCGAGTGATGCCTCCGCGGCTGGCTGTAGATTTCGTGGAAGGCCTCGTCGTTGAGGCCCAGCCGATCGAAGAATTTCTCCAGCTCCGAAATGCTGGCATTCAGCGCCTCCCGCTCCATGTCCAGGCTGTTGTGATAGCCCTCGGCGGAGAAGCCCTTCGGGAAGAATACGTTCTCGTGGTCCACGCTGCCCCGATGCTGCTTGTAGGCGGCCAAAACGCCGGCTGCTCCCACGCCGACCCCAGGTCCTGGAGGTCCGCCCATCTCTGAAGATAAATATAGATATTAGCCAGGTGAAGAATATATATTCCCCCCTTTACATTACCTCCTTGCACTGGCAGTCGATTCCTGTTCTTGAAGCGGATGCACCGCTGCCTCTTGAACTGTATGGGCGGCGGACTGATGTCGTCCACGGATGGCGCCGAGCCCGGGCTCTGGACCAGCGAGCTCTGCGAGTGATTGATGCTCGTGTAGCCTTGCGAGCTGGTGTGCATCTGCTGGCTAGAGGAGCTCGAGTAGCGCGGCGTCTGGGTCTTGAGCCGCGGCGATGGCGGCGTCGGGGTATAGTCATCCTGAAACGCCTCCGGCACCTCCGGCGTGGGCGTAAAGTTGAGCAAGTAGTCGGAGCCCATGCCTCCGCCCGTGTCCTGCTTGCAGCGGCAGTCCAGGCACTCCGTATTGCGTCCACTTAGGCCAGAGTAGTCCCCAGCCGGGGTGACATATCCACAGTAAGAGTTGGCGCTGTGCTGCGTGGAGGAGCCGCTGTCCCGTCGAGTGGCCGCCACCAGGGTGCAGCAGTTCTTGATTGTTCCGCTCGTTGCAGCACCGCCGCTACCCGGCACATCCCGCTGCCGCTCCCGCTTGTAGCAGGGCTCGCTCCGGTGCGTGTAGTGCCCGGAGCTGCCTCCAGAGTCCCTGTTGATCGAGGACTCGCCGGCGGATTTGATCGATCGATTGCCACGGCTGCAGCAGCTCAGGATCTCGCTGTGCGGCGAATGGCGGCTGATCTGGGTGTGCAGATCCGGCAGCGACTTGTGGCTATTGATATTGAAGTCGCCGGCGGGATAGGGAGCCCGCTCCTCCCCAGAATTGGCCACCTCGTGCGAGTGGGAGTACGAACGCTGGTAGTTGTACCTAAAATGATAATATTTAAATATGAAAATTAAGGACTTCTCCTAGCTCCTCTTTACACACCTGTAGCGATCGTTGTGCGCCTGTCCCGACTTGGCGGCATATTCCGCGGGCGGGCTGATTGGTCGATAGTTCTCGGTGAGCACCAGTGGCTCCTCTCCCTCCCGCCCGAATCCGTGGGCTGGAAGGTACAGCGGCGGTGGTATCCTAAGGGCGCCCGCCTGTCCGGTCTCCTCCTCGCCGTAATCCGTGGGCAGCAGCTCGGCACTGCCGTCGCTCAGTTCGTGGCGTCGCAAGGTGCCGCCGCCAGGTGTCCGCTCCTTGCCCGCCTCCGAGCCAAGCAGCATGCGCAGCTTGTGCTGCAGGAGATTGTTATTAACGGCTGCTCCTCCGGCAACACCCGAAGTTCGTCCTTGACCCTGGCCTTGGCCTTGGCCCTGGCCGTGACGGTGCGGATGGTGCTGGTGCTGGTGGGGATGGGGGTGGTGGTTGTGCAGGTACTGCTGCTGCTGTTGCTGCTGCGCCTGCTGCACAGCTTGCTGCTGCTGGTGCTGCTGCTGCCGGGTGAGATTGAGGCTCATGTAACGTCTATCCTCCAGATCGTCGTATGGCTGCACGCCATAGTGATGGCCATGGGATTCCTCCGGTCGGCGGCCTCTCTTGCCGGTTACTCCATTGTTGCCTGGTGAGGGATTTTTTCATTATTTAATTAATATATTTTAAATATTTTATATTTTATATATTTTACTATGAAAGTTAAAGCATTTAAGGGACAAACGGAGCAGGATATTTATTCATTTTTAAATAGAATCTCACAATTAAACAATTCCAATCAATAGAAAAATTTGTTTAAAATGTCTAAAATAATATTTAAACAATTTTCTTAAACAATTAACACAATTGTAACTCCTCTTACCTGACCCATTCCTGTAGCTGGCCTGCTGCAGCCTCTCGAAAACCGCCTCGGACTTGATGTAAAATGGCTTGGACTCTGCGAGCAGCTCCACGGCGGACTTGCGTTTGCTATAGTGCCGGCCGCCCGTGTGATAGAAGGCGTTGTGGTGACCCCAGTAGTTCCTGCTTCCAGACTCGGGCAAGGCAGAGGCGGAGAGTGGTCTTTGGCCCGTGGAGGACATGTAACCATAGCCCGCATCTGCTAGGCCACTGCCCCCGCCGCTAAAGATCTGTTGGCTTGTGGCATACAGCGTCTGGCTGGCAGTACGCGAGTACTTGGGCATCGTGGGGTAGGCGGAGGAGGGCGTGGACCCATGGTGGCCACCCGGAGAGCTGCTACCGTTGCAGGAGCGCTGTCGCGGACTGCTGCAGCCATGGACCACGGCCGCCATGGTGTCGCCTAGAAGCTGCTCTCTCCTGGTTGTGACTGCTTCTGGAATGTGTCTTTGCCGCTGCAGGTGTCACCTGCTGTTGCTGCTGCTGCTCCTCCTTTTTTTTCTCCTTTTTATTTCTCCCCTAACCTCGATTGGGAGGGAGGTGCGAGTGGCGGAGCGAGACTGGGCTTCTTGGAGACATGCGCAGTGGCGGGCGTGCTGCGTATACTGAAATTACAATACAATAATTTTCAGCTAGCCAAGGCTTGCATGCGCCTCCTCCTCCTACGGCTCCTACAGCTCCTCCAGCACCTCCTGCTCCGCCGTGGAGAAAACCAGAACTAGACCAGACCAAGGCGAGGCGAAATGAGGACCCGACATGCACTTGGAGCCAACTGTCGTGACTTGGTCTAGTTACCTCTCTCAGGTGTATTTATAGATTCCAGCACACTTTCAGTCCGATGGCCATGTACATATTTTAGGTATTTTCCTTGGGTTTTTTTTTATTTTTCTTTAGATTTTTCAGACTTTTAGGAATGTCTGTAGGCTGGAGAGCTCTCAAAGTATCTTCCTTTAAACTAAATAAACTCGTTGCGAGCCAGGACACGGACACACTCCACGGTTGGCAACACTCACCAGGCTCTACGAAAAATTCCTTTAGTCCAGTTCAGCTTCTGTTCGGTTCGATTCCATTCCCATTGCCTGGCTGCGACGATGGCAAGGTCTGCTACATTGTGCCTCTTTGAATAACAGATGTTGTGCCACTTCCAGAGCGTTCCCATTCGTGCCCCCAGAAAGCTCCGCGCATGCTCCGAAAAGGATGTGGCCCCAGGCGAAGCTTTTACTGCCGATACAGGTAGTATTGTTGAATGATATTGTGCCTTAAAACATATAGTATAGAAAGTTTCTATTAGAAACCAAAAGAATTCAATTAAATTAAATACTTAGAATATATACAAGATTCTGTTAAGAAAGATTTATTACTAAGGGGTTTCTTAAAAAAGTTAACTGCAACCACTACTTTAAAAAGACTTAGAAAACTACTTACTTAGTAAAAATTAGGGTAAGCTTTAAAAATATATATATTTTCTTAAATAAAGTACTAATCTTATATTTCTACCGCATATATTAAGAAAGTTCATTTATTAGGTTCTATCGCCGGTGAAAAATCTTATCAAGAACATCCGGAGGTTGTTAACTGTTGTTTAAGGGGAATAACTCTTAGATTGCCTAATTAATAATTATCTTTTATAACTTCCTCCGGCTTTCAACATGTTTTATTACTTCCTTTTAAATCAACAAATTTTGTATAAAAGCCGCTGGCTAGCCGTGATTCTGTACAGTCTTGCCACAATGTTCACTCCGCGCCTGGGAGTTTATATTTTCTTGGGATTTCTTTCCCTGTCGGTGGCCTACAAAATATCACCCATAATAGTACAAGATGGTAAGGTTCACATATCCTTCATAATTCCTAATAAACAACCCTTTTCTTCCCCTTGCCAGGCATTCCCGATTTCTTAAATGTAACCACAGACCCCTTTGTAAAGATAGGCAATGGCTATTACTTCATCCAAAGAAATTCTACCAAGAACTGGCATGCTGCCTATGAGTCCTGCAGGGAGATGAACGCAAGCCTAATACATTTCGAGAGCATCGAGGAGTGGAACCTGATCAATAACTATCTCAATGATACGGGTATCTATACTTATTACTGGACCTCGGGAACCAGCTTGCCGACTAAAGAAACAAATACTCATGTTTGGTTATCCACTGGACAGCCCATGTCCCTGGATATTTGGTATCCGGGAGAACCGAACAATCGTGACGGCTCTGAGTACTGCGATGAAATGGGAAGATATGGTGTTCCCGTCCTATTTTGGGGATTAAATGACAGGGACTGCAATGTCAAACTTCGATATATTTGCAAGGCCCAACAGCCAGCAACAGTATCGTTTTTAGTTTGGTAAAATTAATCTGAAGTACTTAAATAAATCTAAAGTGCAATGATAATTTTTAAAAATTCAAAAAACCGTTGAAAACTTGTTTCTTGCTCAGCTTAGGTTATCTTATCTTCCCGCCAATTTTCTTGGGGCTTTTGCAAAGTTCTTTGAGCTTTTTTCATAGCTCTGATGGGGGAGAGCAGCTCCACAGCTGGGAAATCTCACTCAGTCAACTGTAAACCGCCGAACCGTGAAGATGTCCGCCAGCAAAGTTCCCTACGTGAAACACAATAATGGCACCCAGATCCAGACCATCGGACTGGGCACTTACACGGTGAGTGGAGTGAAGTGGTGGCTACGTTCCGGAGATCACGTCTCTGATATCGATCGGTGCAGTAATATTAATTGCTCCTATCAGTACACTGCAAAGAATTTCCCACAATAAAGTGACTTTCGGCTTTGCCCTTTTACAGTCTCTGGGCGGTGATTGCGAGCGGGCCACGCTTCATGCAATTGATGTGGGATATAGACATATAGACACCGCCTACTTCTACGAGAATGAGAACGAGGTGGGCGCGGCGGTGCAGAAGAAGATTGCCGAGGGCGTCATCAAGCGGGAGGATATCCACATCACCACCAAGGTGAGGTTTCTTAGGGTATTTCAATTCCTTTTGATTTTATATATTGGTTTATTTTGTGCAGCTCTGGTGCCACTTCCATGAGCCAGAGCGTGTGGAGTATGCCTGCCGCAAGACCCTGGCTAACTTTGGCCTGGACTATGTGGATCTCTACCTGATGCACTGGCCCTACTCCTATGTCTATCGCGGGGACAATGAAATGATGCCCACCGATGCCAAGGGAGAAGTAGAACTTAAGTGAGTGGACCGAAAAATTATGGAATTTTATTTATTTAAATTTAAATTATTCTTTTTAGTGACATTGATTACCTGGACACCTGGCGCGCCATGGAGAAACTGGTGGAGCTGGGCCTCACCAAAAGCATTGGCGTTTCCAATTTCAACTCGGAGCAGCTGACGCGTCTGCTTGCCAACTGCAAGATCAAGCCAATCCACAATCAGGTACATAGACTGCGGTTTTGTCTAGAGTTTCATATAACCCATAATATATCCCATATTCCCTTAGATCGAATGTCATCCCGCTTTGAACCAGAAAAAGCTAATTGCTTTGTGCAAAAAGAATGACATTGTGGTGACCGCTTACTGTCCCCTGGGTAGACCCAATCCCGCGGAGAAGACACCCAATTATATCTACGATGCCAAGGTTCAGGCCATTGGAGACAAGTACAAGAAGTCCACCGCCCAAGTGGTGCTCCGTTACCTGGTAGGGATTTGGATTTATCCCGAGGAGAATCTTTAATCTTCAATATATTTGGTTTATAGATTGAAATTGGAACTATTCCACTGCCCAAGTCTTCCAACCCGAAGAGAATCGAGGAGAACTTCAAGATCTTTGACTTCAAGCTGGATGCCGAGGATCATGCTGTCTTGGATTCGTACAACACCGGCGAGCGTCTGATTCCCATGACCCATGCCATCAAGAGCAAGAACTATCCCTTCAGCATTGAGTATTGATTTGGAAAAGGGGAAACATACTTTATTTTTGATATTTCAGTGCCTTTAATTGATATTTTAAACAGATGGATATTTAAAAAAAATACATAAAATGTATTTCGTTAACAAAATGTGTTTTTATGTAATCCCAAATCTTCTTAACTTTTGGGTTGTATGTATAATCTTGATACCTCTTCATATTATTTTGATGTACATATAGACGCCAATTTTAGGCTTATCAATTAAAGTAGTTCTCATAATCTTTCCTAGGCGGGGTAAAAAAATATACATACCTTCAAAGGTTATAATTACAGAAAAAAAAACTTTTAGATTTATTCTAATTATTTAATTTTGATTCAAATCAAAAACATAAAATATTTCTTTAATTACATTTATTATCATCTATAACTTTGCTGATCTTTTTAGTTGTTTGGTGAGAGATAAAGACAAGAGAGAGCTTTTTGCTTCAACTAGTTTTTTTAGAACCAAAATTCGCATGGAAAATTCCATCTAATCAAAGGCACCTACATATACACATGCAGCACCGCCCAGATGTTTAAATTCAATTACTAAAATAGGAAAGCCGGCAGACATGCAATGCACAATAATAAATGCAAATTACCAGGCCCACACACATACTCAACAAAATAATAATAAATAAAAATTATTTAAATTTATGAATAATCGAACAATCGAATAATGAATAAATCAGTGTTGCCACATTATTCGAATTTAACGGTTACTTTGAAAACAGAAAAACTGGAAGAAAATTTATTGGTATTATACTATTATTGTTTTTAAAGATGTGGTTTTAATTCCTAAAGTTATTATTGCAATATAAATTTATAAATTACACTTGTAATAAAAAAAAAAAATTTTGCTGCCTTTTCCAGCCAAGTTGGTATTTTTCATCGACCCCTAGTCGGTCTTACTAATTACATTACAAATTTTACACTAATTATCCTCGCCGGGATTTCACAACAAATTTCCGGGCAGTAAACAAAATGCAAACAGTACGTGGCCTTTGCTGCAGCGAAGAAGATTACGTGGAGCAGGAACAGCAGCAAGTGAAGTAAGGTTCATACCCAAGCCCCCCAGAGGAACACTCCGTCCAAGAAGTCACCTGTGAAAGTAGAGCAACCTACCAGAAATCGATGTACCACTGTCAAATCATGGTATATATGCGAATTGTGCTCACTACTCTGGTGACGATTACGTGTCTGCTGGGCGACAACTTTGTGGAGCTCACCCAGCACCCACTTCTAAAGGCACTGGCGGACAATGCGACACATGCGGCAATTGGTGCCCTCACCGGCATTGCCTTTGCCATGCAATTTTACGAGCGCACCTCGCAGTTGTTAGGCTGGATATTGATTTTCACCTGCTTTGTTGTGTCATCGTTCATTGACTTGGACCACTTTGTGGAGGCGCGTTCCTTATACTTGGAGGTAAGCAGGAGGAGATTGCAACTAAGAAATAAATAATTTAAGTAAGATCAAGGTTACCTTGAAAGTAAGTCTCAAAGAAACCCCTTCTAAAACCACCTTTTCTTTGCTCTTCCCAGGACGCCACCAACCTTTCGAAGCGACCCTTCCTCCACTGCTCCAGCATCATTGTGATAATGCTGCTCTTCTATGTGTGCACTGCCTGTTTGAACTACTTCCGCACCAGCCTGATGCTGGGAGCTCTACTTTGTGCCTTCATCACACACCACACCCGCGATGCCGTTCGCAGAGGCTACTGGATCTGCCCCCTGGGCCACACGGATCGTGTGCCCCAGCTGGGCTACATCCTCACCACGATACTCACACCATACGTATTGGGTTACCTGCACAACCTATGTCGAAGTGCCATAGTCTTAAACTTCCTGGGGCAATATATAAAGCTAAGCGAGGGCAACTACCGGAGTGGCTCCAGTTCCACTGCCAACTATCGCTACATGCAGGTCTAGGAGAGTAGAACATTTTGTGATAAAGCTGCAAGACAAAACCAAAAAATGCTTCTCAAGCTTCAAGTGCTTTAATATTAGATCAGCTAGAAACCAAAAGTACTTCCACGCCACATACAGGACACAATTTTACACGGATCTACTAATCGCGAGTACCTTAGTCATTTGGGGAACTATGCTTCCCCCGTCCAACTCTGTTTATTTATTCTGTTAATTAGTAGCGTAGGTTTTTACTAGCGTCTAAAAATACAGATAATATCCGAATTTGTGATATGTAGTCGATAGTGAAACTAGAAGTAACGAGCATAGCGCACAACGATAAATCGAACTTTAACTTCCAAACTTTGACTCTCTGAAACTAATGTAATTTGTAGGCGAAACGAATTTTAAGCTAATCGAATAATAAAACTCAATGTAATTGCCTTAAACCCCCAGGAAACTGCTGCATCATCGGCACCTTGTAATCACGGTCTCTCGGGTCTGGGTTAATCCAATTGTTATTCAGCTTTGTGGCTTGGCCCACCCTAAAATGCTTTCCTGTTTATTTGCGGGCCAAATTAGTTGCCATTTACAAATTGGCCCTAATGGATAGCATCGTCGTCGTCGCTCCCAAGGAATCCCGTCATAAATTGACTCTGGCAAGTATTTCAACCGAACCGCGAACGTGTTTGCTATTTTTAACCAAATTTAATTTTAAATGTACGCCATTATAAATAAATCACAATTCGATTGAACAAGTTCGTGGGGTAAATATATGTACATATATAAAAAGAGAAACATTCATTTTTCCTACGCTTTTCGCCGGAAAATTGCCGTGTTTTTGCGGGTCAATAATTGGGTGATTAAACTTCCACGTGCGATTATACAAAAAGGAAAATACTTTTTATAGGGTATTGTCGATCCCAGAATTTCCCACGCATGCCCATTAACAGCGCCACTAACAACAATCACAGCGCTTGGCTGGGATCTGTTTGGCGAGAACACCCACCCACAACACGAATTCGGTTGACATACACTCGAAAATAATTTGGTTTTTATTGATTTAAATTAAAGTATATTTTAATCAGAGTTTTA
>JAEIII010008550.1:0-11135 GCA_018905755.1 Drosophila ohnishii | reverse complement strand
AGGCAGCTTTTGTTGCCCACGTTGCAGAGTCATCAGGACAAATGATGAAAAAGCCATTGCATACTTTCGTGCGCAGTACGGAAGTGCAACCGACAGCTCACACACACACAAACACACACACTCAACGACTGCAACCCGTTCGGCAGATGAAAACAAGGGAAGCGAAGGGACCCGGACACGGATACGGACACGGACCTGAAGGCAACCAACCCAAATTGTGAGCATAAAACTATGCTGCGAAATTGATTTGATTAAAGGCAAAGCGCCTGGGCCAGCATGCGAAATGAGCTGCCAGGGCGGAGGAAGAGGAAACGGAAACGGAAACGAAGAGAGCGAGGTGCCTCCCTACAAGAAACCTTGGGTGAATATAGGGCGAGACTCATTTTAAAAGTTTTATGTTTAAATATATATAATAAAAGGTTTAATTTTTAAAATTTAAACAAATTGATGTTGTTTTTTGAACATTTTCTCATTTCAATTTAAATATTTTAAAAAAACTGTATGACCCTGATTAAATCTATATAAAACTGATACAATGTACGATGTTTTTCAAGCTTATAAGGAGTATATGTTTTACAGAAGCCAAAATAATGGGTAAATATTTGCAAGGCTCCTGAGAATTGGTATTTATTATTGATTTAATAGTCGCAGTTAAGCGTCTTACAATTATTATTCTTCGAATTTACTCCACAACTCTAATTAATTAACAAGTACTCCTTCGATTCCTGTAACCCATAAAATATCTCTGAAACAAGTTAAATTATCACTTACACAAAGAGGACAGCAGCTGCTGCCGCTGCTGCCACGGCGGCAGCAACGTTGCGATACTGCTACGTGGCAGCCGTGGAGCTGACCAGGTGATGCCCATGATGGTACGATCCATTGCTGCTACTATGCGCCGGCGGCGGCGTAGTAGGCGTCGTTGGTGAAGCCGAGCGCGACCTTGGTCGCCGGCTAAGCGTAAGCGTCGTGGAGGAAGTGGTGGCCATTGTGGTCACCATTGTGGGCGAGGCGGCTGAGTGTACAGTGCTAATGCTGCTACCTGGCCGCGACCTCGTCGGCGAGTGTTTTGGATGAAGATTGTTCGCTGCTCCGCTGGGACTGGTTGGTGAGCGGCTTAGGGCCAAAGGCTCTGGCGTCGGCGGACGGATGTGGGTGAACGGCAGGTGGGTGAAGTGTGATCCGTAGCGCCCGTGTTCAATGCTTGGGTACAGGTACATGGGCGCTCCATTCACCAGCGCCATCGGGGTGTAGTAGTTGTAATAGATCTGGGCTACTATGCGGTTTATCTCGACGCGTGCTGGGAATTAACGAAAATTTAATGATTATATGTGAGCTGTGACCAGTCTTAATGGGGGAAAAATAAAAACAGTCTGGAAATTACTAAATAATGAAGAGTTCTGAACCCTTAAAGGGATTTCACAGTGTTTAATAACTTTTTTCAATTAAATTGTTTAATTAATTGTTCATTTAAATTGTTTATTTCAGTAGGTAATCCTCATAGATTGAGGTAACTAGCTTTACGGAATGGCTTACCTCCATTTTAGATCAATATTTAATACAAATTAAAGGTAACTTATATAGAAGTTTACATTTTAAATAGCTGAGAAAAACCTCAATAAATCAGTATGAAATGTTAACAATAAATATTCCTAAGAATTCTTAAAGTATTTTTTCAGAACACACTTAAACTTAAATAATACCTTAGTTATTGAGTTTATTATATCGTTTTTTTACACACTTTATACGGAAAACCAGAGGTGAGCTGGTCATAATATTAACTACAGTTCGCACTAAATGTCTATGCCACCCGGGGCCGGCTCAGATGTACGCCATTTTGGCCCGGACTCCAGTCACCGGACTCCCGACCGAGGCCAGGCCCACCTATGGCCCCGGTATGCACTTTATGTGCAACCTTCGCACGGTGCTCACACAATAAGCCCCTTCCCAGTGCCCATTCCCATTTCAGCTGCCACGCCCTCAGATCCACATCCACATCCACATCGCAATCCCAGCTCCAGTGCCCGTACCCATTCGGGATTCGGGCGGGCAAGAGGAGCCTTTTGCCTTTGTCTTCCGCTGACTCCCCGCCTTATCTGCGTGGCAAAAACTTTTCAAAATTTTACTGCTTGCTGCAACATCAAAATGCCAAGTTTTTACGATTACGCTGCTGCTGCTGCTGCTGCTGCTGCAATTTTACTTAATTTTAATGGGATTTTTTCTTCCGCCAACTGCAGAATGCATTAAACAGGGCCCGAGCATACGAGAGAGAATTACGCATGAGCGTGCCTCCCTGCCCCATCCCCATCCCAATTGCTAAGCTGTGCTCCTTGGGAGGAGCAGCTGGGAGATGGGAGACCTGCCAGGTCCGTGCCAGTCCAGAGACCCAACCTATTTGCAACTAATGCCGCCGCCCGACCATTGTGCGATTTGACGAAATAATAAAAAGTCGTAAAAAAGTTGTGACCCAAGAAGGTTGGGTTTTTTGGGGTGCACAGAGAGGGCATCCTTCCCATCAAAGTACTTGCTAATATATAGCTAACTCTCCTTGGGTTAGTCCATAAACCAAGTCCTGGCGTTGGCTTAATTACAGGAATGGATTTTCGAGCAGGTTTACCTCCGCGTAGGGAGCACCTTCTACGCATTCCAATAATTTCGTAAAGGTCTAAATGAAATCTCAAAACTCTTGACTGGGACTTGGGTCTGGGAGAGTAATGAAATAAGTCAACTGAAATGGGGACATTATGATTTCTATAATTATTTCTTATACTGTATGTAGAACAAGGAAATCTGTCTTAATAATCCAGGAAATTTTGGGATTAGAGGTATAATTTTAAGGGATATTTTTGAGCTTACTTTAAACTATAATATTTTGTAGTTTTGAAGGGAAAACTATTTCTTATTAATTTTAAAATTACATTAGCTTCATAGGTAATGCTTTTAACATATATAATTTCCTACTCAACACCTTAATGTTGGCCAGAAAGAAGTCTAGGCTTTTAAGGAACAATAGAAACTATTAAAAAACGCAACAAAAACTCAAATTATAAGTGTGCTCCAAGTGGGAATATGACCAAAATATAGCTCAGACTTCTTCTAGTTTATGGCAAAATATTACTCATGCTTTTTTGCTATGCAATTATTTGTGCTTGCTCTTGCCGCAGGTTTATAATCTGAGGGTTTGCAGGCCACAAAACCTCGACAATGAGTTCACGGTTGAGTTGGCTTCGGCAACGGAAGGAAGGAGTAAAGGCATTCGGGGCATGGGCATTGGCATGGGCATAGCTATGTCCAGCCCGATTACGCTGGAAGCAGCCTTTATGACAAACTGGTTGCTTATTATTTAGCGAGCTAGGACCAGGCCGGGACGATGATAAATCATGATTGTCTATATATGTGGATCAGATGTCTGGCACAAGTGGCAGCTTGTAACGCGGCGGGGCAGTAAAAATGACAGTAGCGAGAAACTTGGTAGTAAGTAGACGACGAGGTCTAGAAGTTGACGCTGCACAAATATTTTACGATCCACCCACAATATGAAGTCGTAAAGTTGGAAATTTTTGCTTCCTGCTGCCGCTGGGTCTGCGCTTTCCTATAGTTTTTAATAAGCATTGGTAAATGTGTACGGGACGAAAGTGGAAAGGAATTTGTGCTGGACTGGTTTTAGCCGGGACAAAGCCATATGACTGCAATGATGATGATGATGATGATGGTGATGATGCGGCCCGCAGCTCGTTATAGCGCCCCGTACAAAATGGTGTGTACTAGCGAGTCTATTTTTTATGGGAAAGCAAAGAAAGGCGTCGCTGCAAATATGAGCAAACGTCAGGATATGGGAATGTGTCGTAAAATTATTTCCTGCGTCCGCGCTAGATTCCATAGTTTAGAGTTTACTACTTAAATCCACTGAGTCACGCACAAGTCATGAACAAGATTAAAAAGGCGCTAAGAACTGAATAACTGGAAGCTAATCTAGATGGTTGTATTATCTAATAACTTGGTTAATTGAGTGTGGATTAAAATTAAGACTGAGAGGTTACAGGATGTCTTAACCCATAAATTTATACACAGCAAAAGCATCCTGTACAAATTAATAACTTAATTTTTAGAAATGTAATACAATTGTTATACATTTTACTATGCTTCCTTCATTTATATTGAAAAAAGAACAGCTTTTGTAGAAAATTCTTTATGTTGTAAGCTCCGCCGTCGCATAAAGTAAATCGCAGCCTGGGCATTTCAATAAAACCCTCAAATCTTCTGGCATCAAATGCTCTCTCTCTCCTCACATGTCGGGCTCGAGCGATTCTTCCCTTTCTACGCGCACAATTCAACCATAAACACTTTTAAGCTTTATGGTGCCCACATTTACACGTCGACATTGCCAATGCCATTGCCTATCCCGGGAGTAACCCACAGAGGAGATTTGAGATTCTCCCAGCGATTCCTAAAAATTCCGCCGTGACGTGTTTAGTGCCGAGCAGCGGTGTTGAGCTGTTACGGCCGGAGGAGTGCGGGTATTCCAGCTACCTGGTGGCGGGGCAGAGGTGATGGAGACTAGAGCAGATTTCCACAAGCTCAAAGGTTGTACACTTAAAAGAAAGTCCATAACTTTAGGGTTACTCTTAAGTCTTCTTATGACAAACTCTTGTCAGATATCAGAATTTAACAGAAAAATCTTAGTTAAAAATGATTTTATAAATCTTTCAATATAATTACGAAATATTTAATCTGAGTTTTGGCTAAAAACAGTTGGGAATTGTAAAAGAATTTCGTTAAAATTAAATACCTTTTAAAACAAGGTAGAATCAAATTCTAGGAAGGACTGTTAATTATCTTACTGATTTATAAAAATATTAGTTCAAAAAACTAAGATGCCCCATTTATTTAAAATTAAAATAAAAACACAATCGATTTTTTTCAAGTGCAAGGCTTTCGGCTACGGTGTTGGCAATGTCGTAAATTTTTCGCATGCATTTTTCGGTTTAATGATGCATTTACGATCCCAGCAGCAGTGGCGACACAGGCTACTCCTGGTTCCCAGTTCCGAGTTCCCAGCTCCCAGACTCTGTTCCTTGGCTTCGGGAAACTTCATCTGCTGGGACGTGCAACGGTAATGGTTTCGTGAAATGGCAACAACTTGAAAAGCAATCGTTACGATTTTTAATGTCATCAACAAAACAAACAACAGCTGATACTTTGGCTTCGGTGGGGCGGCCATTCGGGGGATTTCCGGGAAATTTTCGGGCTTCCGTTTCCATTTCATTAATCAACGCTTAACTTATCGCTTCGTCTTAGTGATTCTGTTTAAGGAAAATAGTTTATTTCTGACAATTCAGGTTTATCCTTTTTTTTTATATAATAAGTATTCTGCTGGGCTAGGTCTTACTTAAGTTGATAACAGTATGTTACAATGTCGAGGAGAGTTATTGTTATTATTAGATAATACAATTAGAGTTTCGCAAGACATCGATAGAGTTAACGTTAGCCTAAATATATATCCATCATATGTGCATTATCTCACAACATTTCTGATAGCAAGATCCCCTGGATGCATATTGAAATATATTACTTCACCGGTAACGATGTGATTCTGACGCGTAGAGAGGAATTTTTTTGAGATTAGCTTTCAAGTCTATTTGAATGAGTATAGAACATCGTTTTCTCCATTATAAGTAGCTGATATTTAGTAGTAGTTGATGAATACTTTGTACCTAGATTCAATTAAGTACTAAAGCGACCAAAGTGTAACACGAGTAGTGACTGACGAGAATGGCTTTAATCAGACTGCGGCAACGATTAAGAGCGACCCTTAGTTAGCCTAATTACTTTTCTTTTTTTTAAATAAGACTTAAGGAGCGCTAAACTAAAGCTATACAACCGATGTGCGAAAATGTTGAACTTCCAGTTAAGATGAGGTTCGTGGACTGTTGATTGTTGTTCGTGGATTACGCGGTTTTTAAATTTAAATTGAAATTAATTTAAATCGCGGGCGGCAAGTCCAAGGATCCATTGGAGGATTGTTGATTGAAGAGAAGAGTTGAGTGTTGAGTGTTGAGTGTTGATTGTTGCTTGTTGATTGTTGATCAATGGCCAGTCATCAGACATCTCAGCATTGGGGTAATGTTGATTGATGAAAAGGGGGCATCCACACATCGATATATTTGGCTTTGTTGATTGAAGATAATCCAAGTGGCGCTTTAGCTTACCGATAAATTCGATATACATATGTACAGACTCAAAAAAACAAACTCTACGAAATTGAAATTCTTGCGCGATTTCACCAAAGCATTAAGCTGTCAAGTGATGCTAATGCTGAACAATAAATATCAGGGCAAAGTAATGCATTTACGTTACTCTAGTTTATGAAAAATTATCATCCACATTGCCGTGTTGCGTTGCGTAGCTCACCCCCGTCATAGATATTCAAATTGTGCTGACGGGAGTATTCATTAACAACGTATTGGCCTGGTTTTGGATCAGATCAAAAGACATTTGCCATTGATTAAGCTTCCAGGCAATCAGTTTGGAGGCTATAATTGGGGGAGCCCGATCGGCAAAACTTACCCTCTTCGATACGCCGGGAAGCCTCCTCTATATTGGCGTCTGCATCCTTCAATATCACATACATGAGCGGCATCAGCTCCCAGGGATAGCGGAATTTCTCTAATAGCTTTTGGCAATAGTCTAGGAAAACGTCTTGGCCTGAAAATAAAAAACAAAAACAAGCAGCAAAGGAAAGGAAAGTCGTTAGTTAAGTCAATTAATCGTTCTGGCATCGATCTTTGCAATTTATTTAACAATCAGTCTCGAAAAAAAACAACTGAGTACGGCCCACAGTTTAAACGTTAATGGTTCCTCGACTTGAGGAGGTAACATTTTTTAGACCAATTACCGTTTTTATAACTTGTTTCGAGGTCTATTTAATTTTCTGCAATTATCTAGCGACAGTTGGTTTTTTCTTCATTTTTGTTATCTATATAATTTAAATATCTCTCAAACAGCCTTTGGAAAATGTCTGGGAGAATATCTTGGCCTGAAAAGTAAACACAAAATGGTCGTAAAAGTTTTCTGGATTCTCATGATTCCCGTTCATCAGCGATCTGCAATCGATCTCAGTCATTAGCTTCATTGACAAATCTCTTTCACACAAACAAACAAATCGACTTGAGCCATAAAAATGGAGCCATTCTTCCTTGAATTTCGCCAGGCTGCAAAAATGCAGCCATTGCAGAGCCGCCAGACAGCAATTTGCAACGTAAACATGGCGGCTAAAACGTCGGCATAAATTGCAACTCAATACGGGAACCACCGATTGATACTGAACTGGCTTATAAAAAAAGTTACGATTTACAATGGAAGTAATCCCACAAAAACGATGTTGACTAAGCAGGCTCATTTCTGGCATTAATTATTATTTTATGGCAAGACTTTAGACTTGGGCCTTAGCCAATTGAAGTCTATCTATGTACATGTTGCATATACATACTTCATTGTACTTACTTTTTCAGATACAATGAGGGAATAGTTACATATTTGTATAGAAACTGTGAGACTTAAAACTCATTGTTTGGAAATATCAAAAATGAAAAGAGACATATTAATAATGAGAATTTTTTAACATTAAAGACAATATATTGATAACGATAATTTAATTTAATTAAGTTCTTCAATTTTAAGATGGTTTTGTTGTATCTTCTTAAATACCATTAAATTAAATTAATATTAAGAATTTAAGTTAAACGTTTATTTATTTTATTTTTTTAGCAGTTTTTTTCATTATCTACCTATTATGATTCAGATACAATTTGGGAATATATTTAATAAATCATTTCAGTTACATATTTGTATAGAAACTGTGAGACTTTAAGTTCATTGTTGTAATGATAGTTTCGTTATTTTAAAAATGAAAATATTGTGAATTTCTAACATGAAAAGAAACATTTTAATAATAATAATTTTATTTAACTAATTTCTTCAATATAAACAAAGTTTTGTAATTTAGAATAATACTTTTCTTGTTAAATAAAATTTAATAAAATTATAAAATCAAGAATATTAAAGATAAGGCTTCTCAATTAAATGTTCTGTGTGTATTTTCAGCAATTTATTTATTATCTACCTCTTAGTATATTGTTTAAAACAGGTTTATTAAACAATTTCTTAATTTACCTAAGTCACCTGGGAAACTACTATCTATCAAGATTCGCTTTAGCCATATTCATGTGGCCTCGGGTGTGAGTCTCCTCCATTCGTTCTCATTGCCTGCCTTCTCTCTTTCTCTGTCTCTCGCCGAGCTTATGCCATTATGCTCTTCGTATTGCCAGCCATTTTTTCTTTTTCTTGTTTTTACCTACACAACAACAGCAGCAGCAGCAGCAACAACTACAACGCCGCAACAGCAACAACAGCAACAGCAACATCGTTGTTGGTAGTTTCGTTGTAGGCGGAGCTTCATATCCATTGGCCCGTTTTATTATGGCTCTCAGTTGGCTCCTTTGATGTGTTTTTGCTGCTGCTGGCTTGCGAGTGTTGCTGTTGGGGCTTGCCCATGTTGCTGCTGCTGCTGCTGCTGCTGTTGCATGCAACACAGCGGCAGTTGCAGGGAAATTGCTGTGCAAGATTTGCATTGGCGCACTCACTTTGCGTGTGCGAACTTGAGGCGAAAACAAGTTTCTCGGTTTGCGGAGCAGTGCCTCCGCCTCAACTTCCTGTTTTAACGCTCACCTGAGCGCAGCTCGCACGAACACGAACGCGAACACTTGCCTCGCTGTCTGCGCCTTTTTAATTTAGTAATTAAGCCATTAGTGGGCAGTGCTGGAATGTTTTTTTTTTTCATTTTTTATGTTTTCAAATTATTTTATTGGCCGCAAATAAATCTAATAAATTGATTTATTGCTCCCGCAACCGCTTCGTGGCCACGAAGCATATTTTGCATATTAAATTGCATGTCCATTGGGCATTGTAAAACAACATTTTAATAACACCATGCTAAATTATCGAGTGCAATAGAAATAATCTAGTCTCAATTAGCAATGGAGGCTTCAATTTGGAGCATAGACAGCCGAGAGCAATCATCGTATGCGAAAAACTGTATCATTTCAAAGCAATAGACCATTTCAATGGGGTCTTAAAAAGACTTCACTTTCAGTTTTTTATGTTGAAATTGTGAAATTATTAGTTTACTTTTGCAGTTTGTTATAATTTCAGGCAAAAGGAGTCGTTTCCGATCTTATGAGTTTATAAAAATTCTTGATAAGCAGCAACAGGCGGGTTTTTTGAGCCATTTCCGGGGGGATCATACATTTTTGTTTTCAAAATTTGATTACATTTTAAAACATTTTAATTTCTTTCAATTTTAAATTCAGTAGGTAGATTTTTTAGCTTATTAAAAACTAACATCAAAACGTTTTCCGAATTAAATTTGATGCTCTTTTGGCTTAGTTATAATATTTTTAAATTTTGATGTTGAAAAAATGATCATAACTAAATACATAATAAATAATGAATAATTTATTTTAACAAGTCAGTATGCTGATTTATTAACTTTATAAAAACTAACTAAGAACAGCTTTCGTAATAAAATTAATGCATTTTTTATTCACATTTTTAGTGATAATTTTTCCAAAAATTATTGTATAAAATTATGGGTAAATATTTACATTTTAATTAGACCTTCGAGGGTAATATAATTTCATTTCATACTTTTTATAGCTATCTTTATATTTTTATGAAAATGTATGTTAAATATAATTTTTAATTTATACGCTTTAAGCTTTAAGGATTCCCTTTAATAAAACCACCTGTAAAACTTTATATATTAAAAGGAAACCCCGGAAAAACTTGGAATTAAACTTGTCAATGATGTGTATAAATAACTTATCCTTAAACCAATAAATATTTATTTAATAAAATTTCATATTAATGCTGATTTTCCCCCCCGAATTTCTTGCTATTGCCTAAAAATATTTATGACATTTTCAAAAAATTCCAACCTAATGTTGTACAATTAAAATTTTGAGGTCACAATGCCTGACGCTACCTGGCATGTCAATGTGAAACCGTCTCTTATTTAATCACCGAACATTTTAGTCACTTTGAGCACAATCGAAAATAATATACACATTATACAATATTTATATAAAGTGTTCGGGAAGCGTTGGTAACGCCCACTTGGCACGAATATTTTGTCGACTTTCTCGCACGACAGGCTGCAGCTGTCGTTGTTGCACCGCCCCACTCGGAATACAGGGAGACATATACCATCGTTTTCCCATATATATATATATATATAGCTGTATATAACTATATATGCATGTCGATCTGCTTGGCCAGATGCAAGTACACACATATATACATATATATGCACGTACAGTTAGCCAGTAAACGATGCCATTAACGCGCATAAAGCGACTCTGCGCAGGGCCATGTGGCAGGAGGAGCAGGAGGAGCAGGCGGAGCAGGAGTTACAGGAGCCGTTGTACACAAATCCAAGCCCAGAGAGGTATATACACGCCCTATGTACTATGTGCAGGATGCACTGGTGTTGTTATTACTTTTATTACTGTCCAAACTGCAGCTAACCTTCCACTTCGGCAGCAAAACGAACTCCTGCTCGCCGACTCTCCGATTCTCTGATTCTCCGAGACCCGAGCTCCAAGGCCTCCACGAGAGTCCTAGCCATCGGCTTTCTCCGTGATTCCCTCCCCGATCCCCCGCCGCCATTCAATCGTCGTTTAAGTCGTTAGTAAAGTTTTCTTGGTCGTTTCTCTGGGCCTTTTTATGAGTTTGTTGCTGCTCCCGCTGCAGCTGCTCACGGAGCGCACTTTCTGGAGGAGGTTTTTATATGCAACATACCATATATATGGTCTTTGTGCCAATTGGCAGGCATTACATGGGCCAAGAAATCTCTCTCTCGGCTGCCACTTCGTTTTCGTTTTTGTAGCTGCATCTGATGTTTTTATGCAACGATTTCCTGCTTTTATCTAGATGGATTCGATATCGATTGGGCTGAGAGTAGGAAAAGTCTTTTTTTTTATTTAATTTTATTGTTTAAAAATGCTTATTGTAGCAATATTTCAATTTTTATACCCTTGCAGGGTATTATAATTTCAGTCAGAAGTTTGCAACGCAGT
>JAEIII010008546.1:0-19575 GCA_018905755.1 Drosophila ohnishii | reverse complement strand
TGATTTTAATTTATTACTCAATTTTAATCATTTTTGATCATAAAAAAATTGAAATGAATGTGAAATCATTATAAACCTAATGATTGCAATTCCTGCTAATTACACCAAAAATAACGTGAATATATATGGAAATATGATATGCTCCTTCTGAACTCTGACAAAAGCTTCCACAGCACCAATGGAGCTCACTGACTGTAGGGCATTATGCCACCGCGGAACCAACAGGTGGCTCCTAGTCCAGCGACTAGTTTTCGCCAAGACCTCGACCACGACACAATGATGGACACGCTGCTGGCTGGTTGGACCCAAGCCGGTGACTATTTACAGGACCTGTGGCTCACACTTCTCAATGTTGTGGGCGAGGATCCGTGGCGCCTTTGGGTGCCGGGCAGCACGTTGGTCATATTCTCGGTATATTGGCTGTACGCGGGCTTATTCACGCTAATGGATATTACCAATCGGCCGAGATTCCTACGCAAGTACAAGATTCAGCCGGGCCAGAATGAGCCAGTGGATCTGGGCCGACTCTGGAGCGCCGTAAAGGTGGTGCTCTTCAACCTGACGGTGGTGAATCTGCTTACCTCCTGGGTGTTCTTCGAGCTGGTCTTCAAGTCGGAGAACAGCGGCGATATCCGGGTGCTGCCCACGTTCCGGCGTGCCCTCCGAGATGTGGCCATTTTTGTGGTGCTGGAGGAGGTCATGTTCTACTATGCCCATCGTTTGTTGCACCACCGATCGGTGTATAAATATGTCCACAAGAAGCATCACGAGTGGACCGCTCCCATAGCCGCCATCACCCTGTATGCCCATCCCATTGAGCACATTGTGGCCAATCTGCTGCCAGTGGCCACATCTCTTGCCCTCCTGGGCACCCATGTGGCCCTCGCCTATGTGATCTTCGGCCTGGCCGTTGTCAACTCCATGAGCGACCACACCGGCTACAGTTTTCCCTGGTCGGCGAACTCGGTGCGCTTCCACGACTACCACCATGCCAAGTGAGTGGGATCTCTTCCCTTGCGATATTTTGTCTTCTAATCCGGATTCTACTTGTATCTCTCGGCAGGTTCAACTACAACTACGGTGTGCTGGGTCTCTTGGACAAGCTGCATGGAACTTACCGCGCCACTCCCGAGGTCAAGGTTCCTGCTCAAAGGATTAAAGGCAAACCTGGCAAAAGGAAAGCTAAATAGTGGCCTCTGGAATGGTTTGAATTGATATACACATATTTTTTTTATTGTTTAACAATGTACATAGCTATATGTTGTAAAGAAAAAATTTAAATATATAAACATACATATATGGGCAAGTTGGGAGAGATAATTAAGTATCCGTTTTATAAAATGCTTTTTGCAGTTCCCCCACTAAATAATAATTAAAAAAAACAGTTCTTAAAGTTATTTCCGTAACTTATTTTAGAGAAAACATTCTTTTCCCATTTCTTTAAAATTTCCCAAACTAAAAAATGAAATTTTAAATTTACGTCTTTGTTGTAACATTTAAAAATTTGAAAAATCAATATATCGATAGTTGCTAAAACATCGATATTTCTCCAGCGGCGTTGCCAGACCTTACACTGTAAGTATATCGGCAGTGTGACCCTTTCAGTTAGTGTTTTCATCGCAGTGCCGCACGTGGAATTGAATTTTGGGAAACAACGCAATTGTCTGAAAGGGAAAAGCAACCGAAAAAGATCACATTATGGAGGTGGAGAACATCAAGGCCGACGCCTTCGAGCCAACGAAGAAGGCTACCAAGCGCAGTGCCGCTGGGAGCAGCCAGCAGGACACCGAGATGCAGGTGGACGAGGCGACTGGCATCGAGGGTCAGGTACTGGGTTCCGCACGGGCATCCGCCCCGCCCAAGGCGAAGCGGGCCAGGAGCGAGCTGCGCAAGGTGTCCGTGCCGCCGCATCGTTATTCCTCCCTGAAGGAGCACTGGATGAAGATCTTTACGCCCGTGGTGGAGCACATGAAGCTGCAAATCCGCTTCAACATGAAGGCACGCCAGGTGGAGCTGCGCATCGGCCCGGAGACGCCGGACATTGCCAACCTACAGCGAGGAGCGGACTTTGTGCGTGCCTTTCTTTGCGGCTTTGAGGTGGACGATGCCCTGGCTCTGCTGCGACTGGAGGATCTCTTCGTCGAGTCCTTCGAAATCAAGGATGTAAAGACGCTGCGCGGCGACCATCAGTCTCGTGCCATCGGTCGCCTGGCCGGCAAGGGTGGACGCACCAAATTTACCATTGAAAACGTGACCAAGACCCGCATTGTGCTCGCCGACAGCAAAATCCACATTCTGGGCAGCTACCAGAACATCCAGCTAGCGCGCCGTGCCGTCTGCAACCTGATCCTTGGATCGCCGCCCAGCAAGGTGTACGGTAACCTGCGCTCCGTCGCCTCACGCCTCTCGGAGCGCATGTGATCGGGACTGTGATCTCGCCCCACCGCAGCAGGAAGAAGTAGTTTTTTGTTTTTTTTTAGCATTAGCAATAAATAATAAATATAACATGTATTTTAATCATACATTCATTTACAATATACACACACACAAAAACGAGAACGACATGGAGATATCGCCTGGAATGGCCGAGCTAGAGCTTGGTGAGGATGAGCAGCAGCAGCATGAAGAAGGTGACAGCTGCCAGGACCAGAATGATGCACATCTTGCGATTCTTGCGCTGGTACATCTCCGCCTTGTGAAGCTGCCGCAATCCCTCGGAGACGCGCGTCTGCGTCTGCTCCACGTTGTAGTCGATGCGGTCCAGCACAGTGCCCTGCTCCTGAACCATATGTCCCAGATCCTTGAAGATATCATTCAAGTCGTATATGGACTTGACAATCTTGGTCACCTCCTCCTCGCGATGCTGCGCCAGACGAGTGTTCTCCTCCTCGAAGAGCAGCAGCTGCTGCTGGGTCATCCGGCTGGTTGGAGGACGCTGGAAGTGATCGTCGATTGCCTGTTCATCGTCCTCGAATAGGTACGCATTGCCGCCACCCAGTTTGCCTGCAGCAGCCAGACCTCCGTTGACTGCAGGCTGTAGGAAGTTGTCGAAGGAGTCCACAAAGTTGTTGGCACCACCCTGCTCGCCTAGCTCTACGTTGGTGAATACATCGCCGGCGCCGCCACCGTCGTCGAAGTACTTCTGCGAGCGCTCTTCGCGCGAGTTCAGCTGCATCAGATAGGCGTTCTGGCTGGCGCGGAATTTGAAAGTCAGCTCCTGGAGCTGCAGCAAGGCGCAGTGCACGGCATTGGCGGTTAGGCGCTGCTCCACCTTGCTGCCCACGCCCAGGCTGGAGCGCACGCACTGGATGTGCCGGTGCGTGGATGTGATCAGCTTGGAGATGTTCTGGCTTAGCACCTCGATGTCGCACTCGTCGTCCTGCTTGTCATCGAAGGCGGGACGCAGCAGGTGGCGGGCATGCAGGGAGCCCAGCTCATCTAGTTTGGGCTTGATCCTACAGAAAAATATCCAAAGTTAGAAGAATGCCCGGAGAGGCTGTGTCAGCGAACACCTACTTGGACATGGTGTACTGCGCCTCCTCGAACTTGTCCAGCCAGGCGGGCGGCGTGCCATAGTCGTCCTGCAGCTCTAGACCCTCCTCTGCCTCGCGAACTGAGTGCTTTAGAAGGCGCTCCGCGTCGCTGCCTCGCTGTAACACAAAAACATATGGTCAAAACAGACTTCCAACTGACTTTTATTGGGTTTACTCACCCGATCATCGTAGTGACTGCGGTTCTTGGAGGCATTGTTGCGCATGATGACGAACACCTCCGTCAGGTTACGCGACGTCATCGTTTGTGTGTGTTTTGGTGTGCTAGTTGTGGTAACTAAACTGCATCCTCGGGCCCTTTCTGCGTATGAAAAGTTCGAAAATATGCCTGAAACTTGCAATTTTTCCAGCTTACTCTCGTTGAAGTGTGACCAAAGACGTTTAGTGGAAAATAATTGTATAGAGTCCCTTAACGGTTCTGTCTCAGTGCTGTGAAGCGCTCGTCCGCGAATATAGCCATTCTGCCAATTATATTTAAATAAATTCAACATTTTAAATGTTATAAAATGTAACTAATTACAAAAATATCATGATTGAGTAGCTTGTCACTGCCTGCTAGCTGGGAATTTATTTAAATATTGTTGACTGCACCGCCTCCTTCGGCAAACCAGTGACCCACAAATCCCGTGACTCTAGAACACTGGCGAACGGGTCACGAACTATCGAACATCGAACTATCTCCCATCGCTAAAGGCAACACTATTAATTGATTAAACGCATTCAAAAACATTTAATATTTGTGTGCAGCGCGCAGCTAATGTAATTCGGAAGTGCGTACATCATTCTCCAAGGTACCGTCGGTGTCGTAACAAATGTCCCGCACCCCTGTCCCTAGTCCCCGGTTCGTAATCGGTTTGAAAAAGAACAAAATGGGCAGAAACAGTGCGGTGCGGTGAAGGAAAACTACGATTCATCCTAAGCCCCCAATTTCCCGAGTGCAGTTGTGTGTGAGCGAGCGCCCCGAGTCGCGTGTGTGTCGTCCGTGTGTGAGTGACGACATTGACATCGTCCCCGCCCCCGCCCCGCGCGACCCTCTTGAGGGAGGGTATGAAAAATGTGCCATGCCGTTGTTGTTGTTATTGTTGTTTCTAGGCTGAGTCCAGTTCGTGGGTGTGTAGAGCAGTAGGAGGAATACCCCAGAAAAAGAAGTAGACGAAATAGAAAAACTATGTTCAACCGCCAGGCAAGCGGAGCCAGTGGCCAGGTATCGGGTTCCGGTGCTGGCCCAGGACCCCAGGCATCTGTACCTCCGCCGCCCACCGCATCCGCTTCAGCTTCAGCATCTGCAGCTGCATCTCTGGCAGCAGCACCTTCGCCCAGCCAATCACCCGATCTCTACCTGCGTCCGCTGCCCTTTCTGGACGCCAAATGGCTGCGCGCCGATCTCATTGCCTCCCTGCGCAACGCCGCCGAGGGTGCGGTCCTGTGGAATCACCTGATTCAGGACTGTGAATTGGTCTCCTCGCCCGCTGCCCCGCTCCTCAATGCCCGCGGTCAGCTGTCCTATCTGGGCGATGATGGCAAGCACTACTGCGGAGCCCAGCAGTTGAAGTGCTCCTGCTGCCAGCCGGACTACTGTGGCCCGCTCTCCGCCTGCAATTGCGATGGCTGCCGGCCCCTGGACTCCGACACGGCCATCAAGAAGCTTACAACACAGGCGGCTGCCCAGCAGGCCGCTCATCTTAGCCAGGCCACCGACATGGTGCTCAGCGGCTGGCTCTGGAGTCAACCGCCCTCGCATCAGGCTCGCCAGGAGTGCCAGCGTTCGCTGATCTCGGAGCTCCAGGAGCTGGCTTTGCGGGCCGCCGGCAACTGTCTGTCCGCCCAGCACCTTCGCCAGCAGCTCTTCGTCTACGAGCGGTATTTTGTGGCTCTGAAGAGGGAGCGAGAGCGTGAGCGTCTGGCCGCCGCCGCCACCACCAATGGCACTACCATTAGCACAAATGCCACCAACACCAACGCTACCAACGCCTTGGCAAACACCACCAATGCCTCGAACGCAGCCACAGTGGAGCTACAGCCGGCGGAGCCACCGGAACATGGAGCTTTGGGTTTGGCCCGCGTGGCCACCCGGGCTGCTCTCAACTTTAGCTTTGCCTTTTTGCGGCGCGCCTGGCGTTCCGGCGAGGACACGGAAATGTGCAGCGAACTATTAAGCGAGGCTCTGGCGTCATTGCAGGAGCTGCCGGAGGCCACGCTCTTCGAGGCGGCCGCTGTTTCCCCGCTCTGGCTGGAGGTCATGGAGCGCTCCATCAAGTTCCTGCGCCTGGTGGCTCTCGGCGATCCCATGGGAGGGCGCTGCACTGCACCGATAAACGATCGCCATACGGCTCTTTGCCTGCTCCTGGAACTGGGCGTGCAAAAGGGAACGCTGGCCGCCACGCTGGAATGCGTGGTGTTGCTGCTGCTCCTCTGGGAAAAGGATCGGGCGGGCAATGACAACCGGGATATGCCAAGGAAGACGGGAGCCCCTCTGTTGCGTATCCTTTTGCGTTACCAGAAGATAGGAGCAGCGGTCAAGGGTGGCGGATTGACTGGCGGTGAGCCAGCGCCCGTGGCCAGCGCCACGGAAACCTTTTTGCGCTTTCTTTCCCTGCCCAAGAGCACGGCGGCAATTGTGGATCTGCGACGTGCTGCCGTGGTTATCATCTCTCATCTGGATCGCCTGGTGCAGCCTCTGATGCCCCGTTGCCTGCTGCGGGGTCAGGCGCAACCCGCTGCTGCATCTACGTCATCGCCTCAGCAAAGGATCTATGCCCTGGGTTGGCCCTCGCTCTCCAAGGATCAGCAGGGTTTCAGCTCGGAGCCATCGCTTAGCTGGCGGGGCGAAACCACAGCCGTGCCCATGCTTAGCTGTCGGTTTCAGATCAAGCAAGTGGCCTGCTGCGAGACCCAGTTGTTGATACTCAGCCAGGAGGGTAAGCTGCACACCTGGCGCCTGACCGAGCCGGAGTCCGAGCCGCTGCTCATGGAGGAGGTGGCCCACGAGACGTTCATTAGCATTGCCGGGCACTGCGAGGGTCGTCATTTTCTGGCAATTGATAGCAATCGTAAGTGAAGGGAAAGGGAGGTTACCCTAAGGACACCTTTTACTCAATCTCTCTCCCTTTCTCTCCTGTAGACAATGCCTACTCCTGGGGCACTGGAGAAGACCACCGCCTGGGCCATGGCGACACCCATGCCCGCGCTGTGCCCACCAAGATTGCTGCCTTGGAGCAGCACTGCGTCCAGTCTGTATTTTGTGGCTGCTCCTATAGTGCAGCCATCACCTGTGGGGGCAACCTGCTCACCTGGGGACGCGGCACCTATGCCCGCCTGGGTCATGGCAACAGCGATGACAGGTGTCTGCCCACCCTGGTGGTGGCTTTGGCCGATCACATGGTGGTGGATGTGGCTCTGGGCAGCGGCGATGCCCATTCTTTGGCCCTAACCTCCGAGGGTTTGGTGTTTGCCTGGGGCGATGGCGACTATGGCAAGCTGGGCAATGGCAATTGCAATGGCAGCCTGCAGCCCATCCTGGTGGAGGCTCTGCCCCGAGTGCAGCGCGTGTTTGCGGGTTCTCAGTTCTCGGTGGCTTTGAGCAGCGAGGGTCAGCTCTTTACCTGGGGCAAGGCCACTTGTCTGGGCCATCAGCTGGTGGAGCGCAGTGTCCAGGGCTGCAGTGTGCCGCGTCTAGTGAGCAGTCTCCAGGTGGGTTAACTGCTAATTAAGCTTGGATTCGGTGTTTATTTCTTGTATTTTCCAGCACAAACGCATTGTGGACGTTTCCGTGGGCGTGGCCCACTGCCTGGCTCTGGCCAGCACTGGCGAGGTCTTTGGCTGGGGTCGGAACGATAGCCAACAGATCTGTCCCGCCTCTGTGTCCAGTGAACCCATGCTGAGAACCCCCATAATGGTGGCCCTGCCCACGTTGCCGGCCAGCGGCATTGCCTGCACTGGTGGCCAGAGTCTGGTCTGGACACAGAGCTCTCACCAGGGTGTGCCCTTGCGTGCTCCCTTTGTCATTGATTTGGGTGAGCCCACCTTCCGGCTCCTGGACCAACTTCTGAGCATGTGCAGCAGCCAGGACAACCGGCAGACGCCGAACCAGGAGAGCGAGTGCATAGCCGTTGCCTGCCTCAATCTGGTGCGTCTGCAGCTGCTGGCTTTGATAGCCAACGGTGTGGAGCCGCGCCAAGTGGGTCTGGCCAGTGGCAGTCGCCTGCTAAGCAGCCTGAAGACAAGGATTCTGGGACTAGCCGGTGGCAGCCAGGTTCTGCGCACCATCCAAGTGGCCGCCCAGCAGGCTTTGCAGGTAAGGAGTTCTTGTTGACCACCAAGGATGACCACCTGGTAATAACTATAAACATAAAATTCCTAGGATGGTTGGAGTGTCCTTTTGCCCACGGCTGCCGAGCGTGCCCAGACCCTCACCTCCCTGCTGCCCTCGGAACCGGGGCAGGCTTCCTCCGCTGGCCATCGCTTCATGACCGATCTCCTGGTTAGCTCTCTGATGGCCGAGGGCGGCTTGGAATCCGCACTTCAGCATGCCATACGCCTGGAGAGCAGCTCTTGCTCGGCGGACTGCGGCGATGGTGTTCATCTGCCTCTCCTCCAGCTGATAACCCGGCTGCTGGGCAACAATGCAGCGCTCACCCAGACCAGGCTGTCGCCCACGCTGGGCAAGCATGAGCTGATCAAGGAGGAGGAGCAGCAGCAGCAGCAGCAACAGCATCATCACCATCAGGAGCCCAGCACCAGCCCCAGTTTGAGTCTGCTGCATCGCTTCCAGCGTCTCTTGCTGGCCCACATCCACCAGGCGGAGCCCGAGGAGGAGACCACCGGGGCCGAGGCTTTGCTGCTGCAATACCTGCATGCCCTGATCCCCGCCTGCGTGACCACGCTGCAGCAGGCCTACGAGCTGGCCTTGCAGTGCCGGGAGCCCGGCGAGCATCCCCCCTTGTCCCAGCAGGTGGGTCATTTGGGTCGCATTCTCCAGGCGGACATCTCGGATGCCCTGCTGCATGAGCTCTTGGTGGGTTTGGTGCTCCTCAAGCGGGATCGTCCCCAGTGTTTGGGGAATCTACGCTGGGCACGGATTTTTCTGCCCCTCCTGAGGGTCCTGGATCGCTTGAATCGCGCTCTTGGCGAGGGTGAGCTTCGGGATGGCGATGACATGGGCTGGCCGGGCATAATCTGTCGGGGAGGATCCAAGGGCGGTGGTCCGCCGCCTGCTGACCCAGAGACCCACTATGTGAGGAGGGCGGACTTGGAGAACCAGTTGCTGGACGGCAGTCGCTGCATTATCCTGGCGGGCTATGTGTGTGACCTAAGTGGATACAGGTGAGATTGGGATTCATCCCCAAAGAAGATAAACTCACACCTTTCCTCCTGCTTAGTTGCGAGTCGGAGGCCTTAAGGAGTCTTCTCGAGGCAGGCTTGGGCAAGGATCTCACCGGGGAGTTGAGCCAGAGCCACAGGAGTGCTCTGGAGCACATCTTGCAGCACCACAAGCTGGGCAAGTACATGGCCCAGGCCAGCAGCGAAGAGAAGGTAAGTTTCAAGTCCCTTTCCCCCGCGATTATTCCCGTTTCTTAACGAGATTCCTTTTAGTCTTCGACGCCAGGACCCAGTCGCCTTACCCACTTCAGCTCGGAGTGCACTCTGGCCCAGCTACTGGGCCTAGTGGCCAACCTGATGTGTAGTGGACCATCCCTGCAGCCGGCGGAGCTGCAGTGCCGCCAGCTGGACAAGTCCAGCCTGCTGAGCGGCGGCCTGCAGCTGCTCCAGCCCAGCAATCCCTTTGACGAGGAGAAGGGCGAGGCAAGGAGCAGTCACAGTTGCCATAGCACGGCGGGCAACACGCCCACGGAGCAGCCACCTCTGCCCCTGCCTCTGCAGCAGCATCCACATCAGCTGGTACAGGGAAGAGGCAAATCCCAGCTGCAGCAAAGGGCCGAAGCCTTCATCAGCGGCCTGGCCGAAGCCCGGCTCTCCGAGCCACCAGTGGCCTCCTGGCTGAGCCTCACCGAGCGCTACTGCAAGGCTCACAATCTGATGTGGCACCAGGAGTTTGCCACCGAACATCCCGTCCAGGAGCTGGAGCGCCTGCTTAGCGCCGTGCTCATCCGGCATCAGTATCTGGGCGGCCTGGTGCTCAGCTCCCTGGAGGCGGAGGGGGAGTCACCGCCGCCCAGGCAGTTGGGCGAGATCATACGCTTGGTGCATCAGGCCAAGTGGTCGGTGGTGCGCACGCGGCAGCAGCTAAACCGCAGCTACAAGGAGGTGTGTGCCCCAATTCTGGAGAGGCTGCGTTTCCTGCTCTACGAGGTGCGTCCTGCCATAAGTCCCCAGCAGCGAGGATTGCGTCGCCTGCCCATTCTGCAGAGGCTACCACGCTTCCGTCTGCTGGTGCGAAGGCTGCTCCAAGAGCTGCGTTGTGCCCGACAGCCAGCCAAGCCGGAGGATCTCCTGAACGCCACCATCCAGCAGCATCAGCATCAGGAGCAGGAGAAGAAGCCCCAGCAGGCCATGCCCAAGCTGGAGCAGCAGGAGGAGCAAGCGGAGGAGGAGGAGACCCTGCTGAGGCGGCTCAACGAACGACAGATCCATGGCGAGGGTGAGTTGGATCCTGGACTCATGCAGGACATTGTGGACTTCGCCCTGCAGGACAGCTGCGATGTGGAGACAGCCCGCCGGGCCATGTACTGCCAGATGCAGCGGTTTCAGCTGCGCCTGGCTGGGCTACAGCTTGTCCAGCAGCTGCTGGAGCTGCATGGCCTCCTGGATGCAGCCCAGTATAGCCTCCTAAATGGCTTCCTGGGACTCCACCTGAAGTCCAATGCTGGTGCTGCTTCGTCGGGCAGCTCCCTGCATGTTTTGGGCCAACTAAACATGGTGAGTGCCTACCAGAAGGCCAGGTTACTCCTGGCCCAGGCCCGTGTCCTGGACTGGGCTGTGCGGGAGCTGCGCCGCCTGGTCAACCAAGAGCAGCCTGGACATGCCCGCGGCAAGGACAGCTCCAACCTGGGCACCTATGTCCTGCTGAAGCGTCTCCCACGTGCCCGCTTCCTGCTGAGCGTCTTTGGGCTGCTGGCCAAGGAGCTGGGCCCCAATGAGCTGGGCCTGCTCATCAACTCGGGACTGCTGGGCACGGTGCTGGGTCTGCTGGCTCAGACAGGAGGCGAAGGTCTGGCCGGTGGCCATTTACCCGGCGAACTGAGCGTGCTCTACGAGGACAGCGTCCTAAAGCAAAAGTCCAGCAAGGCCCAGCTAAGTGGTCCGGATCTGGCCAAGCTGATGAAGATTGGCACAAGGATCGTGAGAGGAGCGGACTGGAAGTGGGGTGACCAAGATGGCAATCCGCCTGGCGAAGGGCGCATCATCAGCGAAGTGGGAGAGGATGGGTAAGTCAACCTAGAACTCTATCACTTCCAAAAGATTCCCCCTGACTAACTGCCTCCTCTTGACAGGTGGGTTCGCGTGGAGTGGTACACGGGAGCCACAAACTCGTACCGCATGGGCAAGGAGGGTCAGTATGACCTGCAGCTGGCCGACAGTGCCATGAATGTGGCCTCACCCACGGAACCGGAGCGAGAGGAGCATCTGGCTGGCGGCGAGGCCTCGCCCAGTAGTGATTCGCATCCCTCCAAGCTGTTGCGTCATTGTGCCGCCAAGCTCCTGCAAATCCTGGCCGTGGGCAGTGGCCTCCACGGCGCCCAGCTGGACAAGCTTGCCCTGCGCGGCATGACCAGCATGTTCCGAGCCATCATTGATCCCAAGCCAGCCATGTCCAATGTGGCGCACTCCCTAAGCTGGCTGAATCTGGGCTTCATCCGAGCCATAGCAGGTGAGCATGGTGGAACGCCATCCCATGACCAAGTGGGAACTAATGTCCTTGAACCCATTTCCAGGCGACTGTCCACGTCTCTGCCTGGAGCTGAGCACCCCCGCCTGGCTGAGCCACTATTTGTCCCTGCTGGAGGAGCCGGCTGGCAATGAGGCTGGTGTCTACCGGCAGCTCCACTGCCTCCGCCTGCTGCAGTTCATCCTGGCCCAGTGGGGCTCGGAGGAGGAGCTTAGGATGCCTGCGTTAGTGCGCCAGCTCTTTGCCACCTTAGGACGCATTGCCCTCCATTGTCCTGGAGATGCCAGCCTGCAGCCCACGAGCGAGGGCAAGGCCCGTGTCCTACTCACCGCCTCCCATTCGGGCAGCGTGGCCGAGGAGCTGGTGGCCCTGCTCCGGCGGCTGCACACCCTGCCCGCCTGGAATCCAGTGATCAACTCGTTTCTGGCGCAAAAACTCTGCGTGGCTGCCGAGCTCCTGGCAGAGCAATCTCCCACACACTCCACCTCCACGCTGGACAGCGAGCAGGTCTTTGTGCTGGGCGTTTTGGGAGCCATGGGTGGCCATGATCTGCGTCCGCGTGTGGGCCTAAACTGTTTCCACGAGGGCAGCCACATGGTCATAGCCAGCTTTACGCCCAAGGGGAGGTGTCTCCTGGCTCCCGGAGGCCTTGGCTCTGGCTTGGGCTTTGTGAAAGTGCCGCTCTCGGCGGTGATGCCCCATCTGGATCACAGTGTCTTCAGTTTGAGCCGGCTGCCCATGAACGAGATGCTGCTGAATGCCTGGACAGTGCTGCTGTATGGCCCGGCCTCGGAGCTCCGGGAGCTGCCCGCCAGCGTGGAGGGTCGCCTGGACTTGGCCCTGCTGCGAGCGCAGCAGCTGCAGATGGCGGTGCTCCAGACCAATGGTGTTTTATATCGCCACCAGGCTGCCTTGCGGCGTATACTCAAGCAGCGGGCTCCGGGTAGCATCTACACTTCCGCTGAGGATTCAGAGCAGGAGAGGAGTGATCCTGAGCGGGAGAGGGAGCAGGAGCAAGAGCAGGATCAAGAGCAAGACCCACAGCTCTCCACTGGCAGTGCACAGGAAACGCAGCTCCTCATCCAGGCCATCCTGCTGAGAGCCACCCAGGCCTCACCCGTAAAGGCCTGCTACAGCTACACGGATCTGGCCACCGCTGCCCTCAACTGCATCCAATCGCTGGCCACCCAGGCACACCAAGAGCTAAGCGAAGGCCTGGAGGGGATTAACAGTGGGAGTGCCTCGGGGAACACTCAAGCCCTGGTTACCCCACCCCAACCCACCATGGTGCATGGTGTCCCAGTCTACAATGTGGCCAAGCGGGAGCAGAAGCAGCCGCCACCAGCGCCACCTCCAGACCAACAGCAGCAGCAGCCGCAGCAGGCGGAGCTGAAACCCAACAAGTGGCCAGCGGCAGCCACCGATGCCCAGCTCATTGGCCAGATCATGGAGATGGGTTTCACGCGACGCACCGTGGAGCTGGCCCTCAAGCAGCTGTCCCTCCAGGCGGAGATTATGCCCACGCCCGAGCAGATAGTCCAGTGGATCCTCGAGCACCCGGATGTGTGTGCCAACACCATTGAAGAGGACTCACTACCCCTGGCTCCCACATCCACATCATCATCCCACGATCCCGAGGCGGATTCCGACAACGAGTGTCCCAGTTCCAACTCTACAACATCCTCGTCGTCCTCCTCCTCGTCTTCGGATACAGTGGAGGGTCAGCCAGTGGCAGCCGGAGCTGTGGCCTCGCCCCCGTTGAGATTTGAGTCTCGCAAGGATTTCCAAACGGCAGATCTTTATGCTCTCTATGTGCGGGGTCTGGTGCGTCCTGGGATGACGGTGCGCTGCTGCCGGGACTTTGAGGAGATCAAGCAGGGTGACATGGGCACCGTGCTCATTGTGGACACCGAGGGCCTGCATGACCTCAATGTGCAGGTGGACTGGCGCAACCATGGCAGCACCTACTGGGTGTGCTTCGTCCACATTGAACTGGTGGAGGCGGAGGCCCAGACGCAGCATCAGCCCAGACCGCCTCCGATTGTAGTGGGCGCCCGGGTTAGGCTGTGCACCTCCTCCCTGCGGTTTGCTCTGCTGGGACAGATGCGACTGGCCAGGAGCGAGGCAGCAGCGGGATCAACATCATCCTCATCCTCCGTGGGCCTGGTGACCTCGGTGCGCGGCAAACAACTCACCGTGGACTTTCCGGGCCTGCCCGCCTGGCAGGGTCACATCAACGAGGTGGAACTGGTGACCAACTCCACTACCGATGTCTTGGCTGCTCCCCTGGTTCCAGATCCTAGCAATCAAGCAGCTCCCAGCGATCTCATCGAGGACTGGTCACGTTGCATCCGCTCCCTGACCGTCAGCTCCAACGAGGCGGCGGCCAAGCATCTGCTGGACGGAAGCGGACAACCCTGGCAGAGCTGCTCCAGCGGACCCTGCCGCCACTGGATTCGCCTCGAGCTCCATGACCGCATCCTAGTGCACAGCCTCATCTTGAAAGTCAGCCCGGAGGACCACTCGCACATGCCCTCGCTGCTGGAGATTCGCGTGGGTGAGTGCGTGGACAGCCTCAAGGAATACACCTGGATCCCGGTGCCTGCCGGAGCCGGCCAGGTGGTGCTCATGCAGCAGGTGCCCACCTACTATCCCTGGGTGGAGGTGGTGGTCAAGCAGTGTCAGAACAATGGCATCCAGTGCAAGATCCATGGCCTCCAGTTCATTGGCCGCCGGCAGCAGCCCGATCTGCATCACATCCTGGCCAATGCCCAGTTCCTGGCCAGTGAGTACAGCGGCAGCCTAGGACCTGGAGTGGCTACAGCTACGGGAGTGGGAGTGGGAGCTGTGAGCACCTCCCAGCACGGCGAGCCCAGCGCTGGACCTGAGCAGGATCTGCCCTGCACTGTGATGGTGTGGGGTCTGAACGACAAGGAGCAGCTGGGCGGCCTCAAGGGCTCCAAGGTGAAGGTACCCACCTTCTCGCAGACCATCAGCCGGCTGCGTCCCATCCACATAGCCGGCGGCTCCAAGAGTCTGTTTATTGTCAGCCAGGATGGCAAGGTCTATGCCTGCGGCGAGGGAACCAACGGACGCCTGGGCCTAGGCGTCACCCACAACGTGCCACTGCCCCACCAGCTGCCCGTGCTGCATCAGTATGTGGTGAAGAAGGTGGCTGTACATTCCGGCGGCAAGCATGCCCTGGCCCTCACCCTGGACGGCAAGGTGTTCTCCTGGGGCGAAGGAGAGGACGGCAAGCTGGGACATGGCAACAGGACAACGCTGGACAAGCCCCGGCTAGTGGAGGCCCTGCGGGCCAAGAAGATCCGGGACGTGGCCTGCGGCTCATCGCACTCGGCGGCCATCAGCAGCCAGGGTGAGCTCTACACCTGGGGATTGGGTGAGTACGGACGCCTGGGACACGGCGACAATGCCACCCAGCTGAAGCCCAAACTGGTGGCTGCCCTCACGGGCCGGCGAGTCATCCAGGTGGCCTGCGGCAGTCGGGATGCCCAGACCTTGGCTCTGACCGAGGACGGAGCCGTGTTCTCCTGGGGCGATGGCGACTTTGGCAAGCTGGGACGCGGCGGCAGCGAGGGTTCGGACACCCCGCACGAAATCGAACGGCTGTCGGGCATCGGAGTGATTCAGATCGAGTGTGGCGCCCAGTTTAGCCTGGCCCTGACGCGGGCCGGCGAGGTCTGGACCTGGGGCAAGGGTGACTACTACCGTTTGGGCCATGGCGGTGACCAGCACGTGCGGAAGCCACAACCCATCGGGGGTCTACGCGGCAGGCGGGTCATCCATGTCGCCGTTGGAGCCCTCCATTGCCTGGCCGTCACGGATGCCGGCCAGGTGTACGCCTGGGGAGACAATGATCATGGCCAGCAGGGCAGCGGGAATACCTTTGTCAACAAGAAACCCGCCTTGGTCATCGGCCTGGATGCGGTTTTTGTGAACCGCGTGGCCTGCGGCAGCTCGCACTCCATCGCCTGGGGCCTGCCCAATGCCTCGCTGGACGAGGAGAAGCGCGGGCCCGTGCCCTTTGGCAGCACCCGTGACCCTCTGGGAGGCAGCAGCCTGGGCATCTACGAGGCGGAGACCATGCAGCAGGCTTTGCTGAAGCCGGATCCGAAGCCTCTGAACCTGACCAGCCTCAGCGAGAGCCTGGCCTTGGAGACGCCGGCAGCCAGGCAGGCAGCCTTGGGTCACGTCCTGCGCGCCATGAGCATTCTGCAGGCTCGCCAGCTCATCGTGGCGGCTCTCACCAGCCACAGCAAGGTGAACTACAAGGAGAGGAATGTGGCTAGCGGTGGCGCCGGCGAGGAGGAGCAGCTCGTGGGAGGAGGAGCACCCCTGGGAGGAGTGCCGCTGCCAACGGCCGAGACAATAGCCCAAGGAGGGGGCGAGGCCCCAGCGGATGCAGCAGATGCAGCTCTTCAGGAGCACAGTCCAGACGCTAACTTGGAAGTGCTAACAGGAGGAGGAGGAGTCAATCCCAGTGTATCCGGAGCCGGAGGAGCTGCCACATTACCACCTCTCACTGCCGGCCCGCTCAGCGCCTTCCAGAGCCTCACCGGATCCCTGTCCATGTCGGGTTCCCTGTCCAGCAGCGCCCTGCCCCAGCACAAGCACTCCCGGATGTCGGCCAGCGCCATGTCCGTAATGGCCGCCACCATGACCCAGCAGGAGGAGATGCTAGCCCAGATAGGACACTGCCATGGCCTGGAGGATTTCGGTGGCCTGCTGGGTGAGCCCGAGGCCAAGAGCCTGGTGGAGCTGCTGAAGCTGGCGGTTTGCGGACGCTGTGGACCGCCCAGCACGGCCCAGACCATTGCCGAAACCCTGATCTCCCTGGGAGCTGGAGCTCCGCCAGTGGCCTCCATGCTGCTGGAGACCTGCATCACGGAACTGGAGGATCTATGCACATCGCGGCACTGCCTGGGCAAGCTGCCCAAGCCGGTGATGCAGGAGAGCAGCCACCCGTATGTGGACAACGTGAATGTGACTGGAGTGGTGCGCATCCCGGGCGCCGAGATGCTGCGCCTGGAGTTCGACAGCCAGTGCAGCACCGAGAAGCGCAACGATCCGCTGGTGATCATGGACGGCACTGGCCGTGTGCTGGCCATGCGCTCGGGCCGTGAGTTTGCCCACTGGGCACCCGAGATCCGGGTGCCGGGCGACGAGCTACGCTGGAAATTCTCCTCGGACAGCTCGGTGAATGGATGGGGCTGGCGGTTTTGGGTGCATGCCATCATGCCGGCGGCCACGCTGGGCGAGAGCGGCTCGGACCGGGCCGTGCTCTCGCAGCCGTCCATGTCGCTGGTGATGTCCCTGCTGGACTCGAGGCTGGCCCCACGCCAGTCGGGGGTACTCCTCCGCCTGGCCTCTGCCTTGGCGGCCTGCTCCCAGCTGGGGGCGTTGACCACGGCCCAGAGGATCTGGTCGCTGCGCAAGCTGCATTCGGTGTTGCTTCTAGAGCAGGCACCCCGTCCCCAGGACCCAGCCTTGGCCACGCTCCTCCAGCCTCTGATTCCCGAGCTCCTGCGGCAGTACGAGTACGAGGAGCCGCAGGTACGCGGTGGGATTCACCTGATGCACTCGGATTACTTCAAGACACTGGCCGCCCTGGCCTGTGACATGCAGCTGGATGCCTCGCTGCCGGCTGGCGGCGGCGGCGGCTCAATGTCATCTTCTGCCGCCTCCTCCTCAACCGGAGATGTCCACAAGTGGGCCTGGTTCAAGCGCTACTGCATCGCCGTGCGGGTGGCCCAGTCCCTCATCCGGCGCACCGAGCTGCCCCGCGCCTTCTGCCTGGAGGTGCGCAAGAAATTCGTCGAGATGCTGCCCAACTCGAGCTCCCACTGCAGTGCCATGTCCAATACTGGAGGACAATCGCCCGCCGCCTCCATGCTGAACTCCACCACCTCGCTGTCCTCGAGCACGGCCAGCAATGTATCACCGCCACCGCCGCCGGCGGTTACCGAGCATTTGGATTTGCTGTGTCCCATCCATCAGCTGGACACCAGCAGCACCCTGCTGCACGAGGATCATGCCCTCTTCCAGGCCCCCCACGATGCCCAGCTGCTGCAGTGGCTAAACCGGCGCCCGGATGACTGGGCCTTGAGCTGGGGCGGAGCCAGCACCATCTATGGCTGGGGACACAATCATCGCGGACAACTGGGTGGCCTCGAGGGCTCCAGGATCAAGACACCGACGCCTTGCGAGGCTCTCAGCCTCCTTCGTCCTGTCCAGTTGGCTGGCGGAGAGCAATCCCTGTTCGCCGTCACACCCGATGGCAAGCTCTTTGCCACTGGTTATGGTTCTGGCGGCAGACTTGGAGTCGGTGGAAGCGACAGCTGGGCCATACCCACGCTCCTGGGCTCCCTGCAGCACGTGTTCGTGAAGAAGGTGGCCGTGAACTCCGGCGGCAAGCACTGCCTGGCCCTGACCACCGAGGGCGAGGTGTATGCCTGGGGCGAGGGCGAGGACGGCAAGCTGGGACACGGCAATCGGATGAGCTACGACCGACCGAAGCTAGTGGAGCACCTGAATGGCATGAGCGTGGCGGATATAGCCTGCGGCAGTGCCCACTCGGCGGCTATAACGGCCAGTGGTCATGTGCTCACCTGGGGCAAGGGTCGGTATGGCCGACTGGGACATGGCGACTCGGAGGATCAGCTAAGACCAAAGCTGGTGGAGGCCCTGCTCGGCTATCGGGCCATCGATATAGCCTGCGGTTCGGGGGATGCTCAGACGCTGTGCATCACCGACGACGACAACGTTTGGAGCTGGGGCGACGGCGACTATGGCAAGCTCGGACGCGGCGGCAGCGACGGCTGCAAGCTGCCCTACAAGATCGAAAGTCTGGCCGGCCTGGGAGTGGTCAAGGTGGAGTGTGGTTCCCAGTTCTCGGTGGCCCTGACCAAGTCGGGAGCTGTGTATACCTGGGGCAAGGGTGACTTCCATCGGCTGGGCCATGGATCCGTGGACCATGTGCGGCGGCCCAAGAAGGTGGCTGCCTTGCAGGGCAAGAAGATCATCTCGATTGCCACCGGGTCGCTGCACTGCGTCGCCTGCAGTGACTCGGGAGAGGTCTACACCTGGGGCGACAACGATGAGGGTCAGCTGGGCGATGGCACTGTGACGGCCATACAGCGTCCGCGGCTGGTGGCCGCCCTCCAGGGCAAGCACATTGTGAAGGTCACCTGCGGATCGGCTCACACGCTGGCTTTGTCCACATCCCAGCTGAGCGAGCGACTGCGTCCGCTGCCCAACCCACCGCTGGAGTATGACCTGGTGCGCGATTTGGCCCCGGAGGCTCTCCATGCCCGCCTCATACTCCTCCATCACTTCTCGGAGCTGCTGTGCCCCTGCCTGGCCATGCTGCCCATTGCCGGCGACCTGAGTCTGGGCGCCCTCAAGGATGTGCTGGTGTACAACATCAAGGAGGCGGCCTTCCGCAAGGTCATCCAGACCACCATGGTGCGGGACAAGCAGCACGGACCCGTCATCGAGCTGAATCGCATCCAGGTGAAGCGTTCGCGCAGCCGCTGCAACGGCCTGGCCGGCGTCGATGGAATGAAGAGCGTGTTCGGGCAGATGGTGCAGAAGCTGCCGCTGCTCACCCAGGAGGCGCTGGCCCTGCCGCATCGCGTCTGGAAGGTCAAGTTCGTCGGGGAGAGCGTGGACGACTGCGGCGGCGGCTACAGCGAGTCCATAGCCGAGATGTGCGATGAGCTGCAGAATGGCAGCGTGCCGCTGTTGATCAGCACGCCCAATGGACGAGGCGAGGCCGGGGCCAATCGCGACTGCTTCCTGCTGGACCCCACCCTGGGCTCGGTGCTCCAGATGAACATGTTCCGCTTTCTGGGCGTGCTCATGGGCATTGCAGTGCGCACTGGATCGCCGCTGAGTATCAAGTGAGTAACTAATTGGATTTTTAATTCATTTTTTGTTGATTAACTAATTGGATTTTTAAATTCATATTTTTAATAATTAACTTATTGGATTCTTAATAAATTCATTTTTTCTTGATGAGGATATTTGTTATACTCTAAGGATATTTGAGGAAATTCAAATTTGAGTTTGTTTTGGAAAGTTTCGTTTCCTAACAATTGTGTTATAATAGGATTTTTATACTCCACTATTCAATGTGTTATAAAAATAATAATTATA
>JAEIII010008543.1:0-18412 GCA_018905755.1 Drosophila ohnishii | reverse complement strand
TTATCTGTGGGCTGTGTTTGCAGTTCTTGCTGTAGCTTGTGTCTCGTTAATTAATAATATTTAGCGGACTCGATAAATTTCACACACAAAATATGGATTTGTTTGTTTACATTTCTCTAGAATATATATTATATATATCTGGTATTGTTTGCACAGTTTGTTTTTGTTATTTATTTGTTTGTTTCTCGTTTGGTTTCTGTTCTGAGCTTGGGCTTGGGCTTAGGATTCGGTTTCATTTTTGTTTCTATTTTCTGTTTTCTCGGGGCAACAATATCAAGAATATGTTTTTGTCTCTTTGCACTCCTTAAAGTCCTAGTAGTTGTAAATCATAATATTCATTTTTCCTTACTTTCTCCTCCTTCTATATCAAATGGTTTATGTACATACATAATGTGCAGTCGATAGGATACGTAGCTGTTTGGAATATTTCCTTCAAGGACAAAGAGAGAGAGAGAGAGCAAGCTTTGGGGTTTGCTCTCTCGTGCTCTTACTCTATCTCTCCAGCATAAAAGCCTCAAGATGCGTAACGCCAAATTTGTGCTGGCGCGTTACGCATCTTGCTTATTCTAAGGTCCTGGCCTGAACTACTTCCCAAACTGACCAAAGTCGACAGTAAAAACTAAGGCTTATGAGTTATAGACTGGTATTAGCTTTAGCAAATGAATTAAGTGTTAGTTGTGCAGCTGCCATGGAGGCGACTTCAAGTCAGCCCCGCTCTCGTGTAACTTAAAGTAGAAAATTCGCAATATCATATATCATATATCATGGAATATACACAAAAGCTAAGCAGGTGGGCCAGCTTTTCGTTTACATAGAATGGCACACGGGGACGCTAGGCGTGGCAACCGAAAAAGGGGTAAAGGGGATTTTAAAAAAAACTAAGAAGAGACTTTTTTGCAATCCTCTTTTTCAGCTGAATGTGTGCCGCAGTCTCTGTATGTTTTATTAAGTTTATTTACAAAACTTGTCATGCAATTAATTCGCTTCAAGATACACACACATATAATATAGCATATAGTATAAATAACAGGGAGTCCTTAGGAGGTCCTAAGCGCACTAAATGATGAATACATGGTCTTACATATCGCGAAATATAGATTAAGTTTGCTTTGCTTTGCGGGATATAGTAACTGGAAACGCTTAACTGGATGTACGTGCTGCTTACTAGCTACAGATATATTGTATATAGATCTCCACTGCATATACTATGTATACGAGAGTCTCGCTAATACCTAAGGGGCATTACGTCATACATAAATATATATATATATATATGTATATGCATATATTCTAGCTTTAGGTTTACATGTATGCTTTTTGTTAATTAATAGACACCATTTTGCATTTGTAGCAATAACAACGTTTCGAGTTTCTCATTTCTCATTTTTCACTTCCCCCTCTTAAGTACTTTCAATCTTTACTCTCTACTCCAGCTCCTCCGCCTGCGCCTGATTCTGGGATTGGGTCTGCGACTGCGACTGCGACTGCGACTGCGACTGTGCCGGCGATGGCGGCGGCGGCGGGCCAAACTTACTGGTTATCTTGTGCGAGGCATTGACAATGGCCAGCTCCTGCTTGGAGTCCAGATCGCAGTCATAGAGCCCGCTCAGCGAGTCCAGGCTGAGCAGGCGCGAGCTGGCCCGGCTGGACACCGAGGTGTCGTCCACATCGGGTGCATTGTACAGGGAATTGACGTCCGACAGAGCGCCCTCGGCATCGGTCAGCCCGGCCTCGTTCAGCAGGGAGATGTTCTCCAGGCCGGGCTCATCTGTTATGTAGCCCGTTGACTCGGCTCCACCTGTTGGGGTGAAGGTCTGCTTTTAACTCTGGAGACTCCTATTTCTTGTTAGCTTACCTGTGGCCTCCTCGCGGCAATCGTCGTCCGACCACTCCGATTGGCTCTCCAAGGGATTTGAGTCCATGGACTGATGGTTGAGATGCGCCGCTCCATACTTTAGCTCGTCGTTTATCACATTGGCCTCCAGGCCATACCCTGCCGCATCCCTGCGATCCCGATCCCGTTGCCGTTCCTGCTCCTCGTCATCGTCATCGTCGTTTTGTGGCCTGTGGCCGAGGTCCGAGGGCCTCTGTTGGCGCTTCTGGCGGACATCGCGACCCACTTCATCGTCTTCAAACTCCTCGTCGGCCAGGTTGTCCTCGGTATCGTCACGCTCGTCCTGCTCCTGCTTCTGCAAATGATTATATCGCTGCTGCTGCTGCTGTTGCTGCTGCTGTTGCCTCTGTTGGTGGTGGTGATGGTGGTGGTATCGTGGATGCCGCTGCTGCTGGGTCACTCCATCCAGACCGTCCAGGCTCTCGTGGCTGTACTGCAGCTCCTTGGAGCGCGGTCGCTGGCGGTGTGACCTCTGCTGCTGCTGCTGCTCCTTGACCGAGTGCATCTCCAGCAGGGCCAGGGCCTGCATCTGCTGGTTGCGATTCTCGTGCAGAATCTCGCAGGATTCCGTGTCCGAGGTTTGCCTGCAATAAGGAGTCACCTTAACTTATACTTTACAGTTTTGAGGAAGCAAGAAAGGAACTACAACTAGGTTAGGGAGCAACCAGAAGCCACCGGTTATGGAAGCGGCGAACCCCACACCACATGACTTTCAATGGGAATATGGAATGGAAGCGGCTTACGCGTGTCATGGCCAGTGATGGTCAGGAGATCCACCTTGCTCCTCCCATCACTGATCTCATGGCCATACTCACATTTGGCTCGACTCCGAGGGATTCTTGTTGCGCGTTATCTCCTTGATGGCCTCCAAGCCCACCGGATGTTTGGCAATCATGAAGCTGCTGCTTCCGGGCAGCAACTTGCCAGACAGCAGTTCGTGCTCCAGGTGCTCCATGTGCTCCTGCTGTTGCTGCTGCTGCTGCTTGTGGCCGCCGTTGTTGTTGCCCGTGTTCGAGTTGCTGCCGCTGCCGCCACTGAGATTGCCATTGCTGCTGCCGCTGCCACTAGCACTGACACTTCCACTGCCATTGCCCGCCCCCGAACCGGATCCTGCTGGCCCATGGCCATTGCTTGAGCTTAGCCGGCCGTTGCTCAGGGAGTAGCTCATGTCGCGGCTGCCATTGCTGGTCGTGTGATCTGTGGTGGCTGCCGCCAGACAGCGGGCTCGCGTCGACTCGTTCAGCAGACGCTGCAGCTCCCGCTCGAAGGGTGACTTGGTGGCGGTGATGGCACTGACCACACCCGTTGTCGATGTGGCGGTCACCATCTTGGGATCGCCCTTGCCGTTCTGCTGGGCATTGCTCGTCGTCGTCGTGGTCGTGTTGCTGGTGGTGTGCTGTCCCTGACCCTGGCTCTCGGCAGTGGAGCTCAGCTCAAAGTCATGCAGCTGCTCCACCACCGGCGAGGTGGGATCCACCTGGATGTCGCAGGGATAGAGCCATTGCAGGGGATTGACCAGACCGTTGCGCTGCGGCAGATGCTGGGCGAGATGTTGCAGGTGCTGCAGGTGATGCAGTTGGCCGCCATTGGGCAGGCGTGGCGGCGGCGGCGGATTCTCATCACAATCGCCCTCGCCCTCGGTGGTCTTCGAGTAGCTCTCGTCCGAGCTGCTCATCGAGGGCGAGTGTGGCCGCGAGCTAAGGTCGTCCGTGGAGGACATGTCCCGGCTCTCCTCCAGCTCTGCCGGCGGCAGCTTTGGCAGCGGCTTCATGTACGTACGCAGCACGGGCTTCGGGGGCAACTGAGGCTGCTGCGTTGTCTGCTGCTGCTGCTGCTGCTGCGAATACATGGCATACTGGCGCTGTGGCTGCTGATCCTGGGCGGGATGTGACTGCTGCTGCTGCTGCTTCTGCTGCGACAACACGGTGTGGGGAGAAGTGTAACGTGGTGGCTCGTACTTTGGCGCATGCTGCATGGGCATGATCTGGGGGCGTGGTTAGTCGGAGATGAGCGACACACAGAGAGAAACAAAGAGAGAGAAAGAGAGATGTGCAGGCAGGCAAAGAGCGGACACAGAGAGTTAGACACATATGGATATACACAGATATAGATATAGATATATAAGGGTGGATCTGGGGCATTAGCAAGCATACCCATCTGGGGTCAGGGATATAGGGATATATAAAGACTTAAATGTAAAAATTCTCAAGAACTTGAATGATTTCTAAACTTCTAATTCATTTATTTGGAATTTAAGCGTTAATTATTAAATAAACTATCTCAGTTACTGTCTGTAAGTATCACATTAAGGACGAATAGGAATAATATTCCAAAATAAAGCCTCAAAAGTTAGAAATACCTGTTCTATATATTTATAAAATATATGGTAATTCTTCTTGTTTAAAACCAACTTGGGAAGAGGGTCAATAAAGACCCGCTTTATATTTTATGTATTGCATAAATATAGGTTAAAATTATAACTACAACTGATGTTCCATACAGGTTAACAGTTAAATTTAGAGAGCAATCTTTAATGGTAATCTTTAAAAAGCTTTTTCCAGGCGTGAAAACAATCTCATTCTGATATCGAGTCTATTCCAGGTCTCTCAGGTGTTAGTTACGAATGGAATGAGGAGGAGGAGAAGGAGGAGGTGGCAGATCCAAGGACTGGTTATTTGCTTTTGAGATTCACTTGGCACTGGGGAACAGAGCAAGCAGGACTGTGCTGTATTCAGAGGAGTATCTCCTTGCTCCAGAGCAGGTGTTCAGCGTCTTCACTCACCTTGGCTACCGGCGCGACGCTGCTGGCATGCAATAGCGGCTCGCTCTCCCGGCAGTGGCCATAGCCCAGGCCCAAACTGGTGGACGATGGCGGGTTCTGATGCTGATGCTGGCTCTGATGCGGGTTCGGATTCGAATGGAGGTGATGCAGTAGTGGATGATGGCCATGCTGGTTAAAGGGCGGCGCATAGGTGCGTAAGTCCCGATCTCGCGATCGCGGCATCATGAAGCAGTCACCGCCGCTGCCCACACCCATGCCCATGCCCATGCCCAAGCCCATGTTCCCGCCCATCTCGTTTAGATCTAGGCTGCCATGGTGCTGCGGCGGCAGCTGCTCCAACTGCGGATGCCGGATGCCGCCCAATGTTGGGTTCTCAATAATATTAAACTCGCGCAACATTACCGGAGGAACGGGTTGGTGCTGCTGGTGCTGCTGGTGTTGCAGCTGCAGCTGATGCTGGTGCTGGAGTAGGATTTGGTGGTGCTGCACTGGATGTGGGTGTGGGTGTGGGTGTGGGTGTGGATGCTGGAACTGTAGCTGGTGCTGGAAGGGAACAACCGCCACTGCAGCCGGCGCTGTCGTCGTGGAAGTGAAGTCCCCATGCTGCTGCTCGCCATTGTGCCCGTTCCCGTTCCCATTTCCATTCCCATTCCCATTCTCCCTTATATTGGGCAGTCCGCCGTTGGCCATGAAGTTGGGCTGCTTCTGCAGCTTGCTGTTTAGCCGCTGCTGCTGCTGCTGGTGCAGATGATGATGCACCGGCGGTGGCGGTGGCTGAGGGGCAGGCAGCGGCAGCGGATCGAGCTGCTTGTGCTGATGCTGCAGCAGCAGCTGCTGCTCCTCGCCGGCACCCGGATATAGGTGACCGTTCTCCTTCTTACTGTAGGTGTCCGTGTTGACGCGATTCTCCGGGAACTGCGAGGCCTTCATGTAATAGTCCGGGGCATGCAAACTCTGGGGCAGGGACATGGCGTTGCGCACCTCCCCGTTTAAGGACTTGTTGCCGCTGTCGCACAGAAAGTAGGTGACCATGTCGCCCTTGCCCTTCACCTTGATGGTGCCGCGACAGCTGCAAGAGAATGCGAGTCATAAAAAAAAAACCTTTTTAAGTAAATATGTAAATGTAGAAATATAAATTAGAATAAACCTTTCGAAACTTACCGAAACTCAAAGTGCGATCCAACTAGGCTGTCCACCACCTCCTGGGTCACCTGGCTGTAGCCCGGCACACCGGTGGAGTCCATTCGACTGGCCACATTGACAGTGTTGCCCCAAATGTCGTACTGCGGCTTCCGGGCTCCAATTACCCCGGCCACCACAGGTCCAATGTTGATACCTAAAAAATGGATATGCCAAGGTTATAGAAGGGGAATAAATAGATGTCCACAGATTCTACCCACCAACGCGCAGCATAAAGTTGTTGTACGAGTGACTGTTGATCTCCTGCAGGGACAGCCTCATGGCCTTTACATACTCAATGAGCGCAGTCATGTGGCGCCGCACCGAGTTGGGATCATTGGGCTGGATTTTGTACTCGGGTATGAGACCCACCACGGCCATGTAGGTGCTGCCCACGGTCTTGATTTTGTCAATGCCCCGGAAACGATCCTCCTTGAGGAGCTCATCAAAGTCCGCTATAATCTCGTTCAGCAGCCGGAGGCACTCCAAACCCTGATCAGAGCCATCCATCTCAGTGTAGAACTCATTAAAGTTGGGCACGCTGGCAAAGATGACGCCCACCTTGGCGTAGCTCTGATGGTAGAGCTCCTGCAAACCAGAAGGGTGAAGATTTCAATTTAAACCGCTAATTTATATTTTCTATATTGATTTTCCCCGTAGAGAATTGATCGGTTTCCTTTGGGTCTGGCCAAGTGGGTCAGCGGAGCAGCACTTACCATGTTGTTGCGGAATTGTGCATCGAGGAAATGTGCAGCCACATGAGCGGGCAGCAAATTATGCAGAATGCGCTTGTTCGACTCCTGCAGCACGTCCATTTCCTTCTTCTCCTGCGAGGCCTGCAGCTGCCAAAGGAAGTCGAGCCGGGCAGTGCCCTCCACCAGGCGGCCATGCACCAGAATGGCAATCATGAAGATGGCTATGCGGGCCAGCGAGATCAAGTGAAGCGGAATCGAGGCGCTGCAGGCGAAGGAATTAGGGGTTAGCAAAAAAAAAAAAAATACAAAATAAATACATATGAAAGAGTTGACCTACTTGACCCGGTTGTCGTAGCATTCAAAGATGTTCTGGTGCGACAGCTCAATGAACAAAGCATAGATGGTGCCCATGCCCAGCACCAGCAGCGACTTGAATATTATGGGCAACCTGTGGCGGAACATGACTCTCGATTAGCTTTCCCTTGTCACCTGAGGCATGGATCCCCCCCATACTCACCTGAGGAACACGGAGACGGACAGAAAGGCAAAGGCAGCCGACAAGGAGACGTACTGCGGCAGGGAGCACTTGCGGTGCGAGTCGTTTGGGTAGGAGAAGAAGTGCGGGTCCAGCTCCCGGCGACTAGACCAGGCAGTGGCCGTTGCATTGCCAGAGCAGGGATGGTCCGAGACACAAGTAAACTGGGGTAAAGAGCATCATTAAATAGTTTGGAAAGGTAATAAAAATCTGTTAAAAAAAAAATTACCAAAGATAAACTTACCACATTCACTTGGCCCACGGAGTAGATAAGGATTATCGTAAAGATCGTGATGGCCATGCGGAGTGTGAAGCTCTCCGAAATGTCCCAGATGATCCACTTGAGACGCACGGCGAGTAGAAGCATTAGTATGGCGCTCACCCAAATGAAGGCGGTGAGGAAGAGCAGCAGCAGGATGAGTGTGCGCGGCAAGGCGGTCACCTGGAGTGCCGCTCCCAGGATGAGCAGCAGCAGGGAGCAGCCCATGGCCGTGGTGAAGCCCAGATCGAAGTCCTTGTGATATTCGCGCTCCATGTCGCTCTGCCGGAAGCGCAGCGTCAGCCTATCCACATGCTCCGACTTGTCGCAGTCCACGGACCGGGCATTGATCGCCTGCGACAGGAAGCGATTCACCCGATTGGTGGGCTGATGATGGGCAGCCACCGAGTGACGCTTCCGGAAGGGTCGCTTGAACTTGTCCGCCACCTTTGACTGCGACTGTGGATGTGGATGTGGATGCCGGGGCGGTAAGCCATGCAAGAGGGAGCAAGAAAAGTTGATTGTTAGTTTTGTTTGTGGCTCTCGCTGCTTTCTTCTCGCTGAAGGCGCCACTCGCTGAAGATTTGAAATTAACGAGAGAGAGAGAGAGAGAGTGTGTGCGGTGTGTGTGTACTACGTGTGTGCACACCAACTACATGCGGAAAACCGATCACTGAGAGGTAGCAGGCAGGGCTGGGCAGTTGCACTAAACATGCGGAGCCAAAAAGCTGGGCTAGAGCATGCACACCGGATGAGGGATGGAAAATGGAAAATGGGGTATGGAAAAGGAAAATTAAAATGGAGCGAGAGCTAGCTAGAGCTAAAGCTGGCACTGGGCAAGCTAGTTGCTGACACTGAACTGAATTAGAAATAGGATTAAGCGACTTTAAGGGGATCTAACTAGTACTAGAATTCGATCTAAAATTCCCCGACTTCAAGAATTATTAAAGTTATATTTGCAACTACAAAGAAAATAAAATAGATACAAAAAAGAGTCTCATCTAAAGTTAGAAACAAACAATAAAGTATGAAATATACTAGGTAAATATAGCTTACTTTAAATAGTCTACAAACTGAGGGCTATTCATGAATCTACAAATATTATTTATAGATCTCGTTAAAGTTCAGTGTCATGAGGCTTTTTTTTTTTTTTTTGGTAAAGCGTATTGTAACTCAACGAAGCCTTGCACGAGTGGACTTGGCTTGATAGCAATCGCAATAACTTAACGAATGAACGAGCGAGACACACTTACGAGTAGTTACAAGTAACACACTTATTGAACGAATGGATATGAACGCACATGGACAGCACATGAACGAAACACAAACTGAACGAACGAACGAACGACTCAACGAACGAGTAAAGGAACGAGTGAACAAGTGAACGAGTAATTGAACGAGAGAACGATTGACTGAAATAACGACTGAACAAATGAACGAAAGTAAAAATTGTTGTTGGCTGCTGCTCTGCTCACTTTATTGTTCTTGTGATTGTGCCTATGAATGCGACTAATCGTACTCGCTGTTGAGTTGGGATTTGTGCCTACGGTCACTTGAACACTGCCCACACCGCCACCGCCACCGCCACCACCTCCTCCATTATTACCACCACCACTACCGCCAAGGACGACGCTGGCACCGCCGCCTACGCTGCCATAGCTCACGCCGTGCGGTGGCGGTGTTGCATGCAAGATCTTTTGCAGACGGATCACCTAGATCGGAGAAGTGTTACGTATACTTATATAAGTCATATGTACATTAGATCAAAAAGATAGAGAAAAAGAGTTGCTTATCCTAGTGCTAGATTCAATAGTAGCGAGAAGTACAATTAATCGAGTAACGGTAAGTTTGGTTAGGGCGAGAAAGAAGATAACGAGTAGGGTAAAAAAAGAGGCGTATTTAAGGCGTAAAACCACAGTTCTTTTTTTTTCAAAGAGAGTATAGAATGAAAAATCGAAATAATCAAACAATTCAAAAATGATTTCCATATTTTTAATAATGTAATTTCTTTTACATACTCTGGTGTTATGCCTTAAGTTAAAAAACAAAACTCGAAACATAGTAATCATAGCGAAACTGAGAAATCGCTGGCTATAATCATAATAGCACTAAAATCATAGGTGAGTACAGGCTTAATAGCACAGTGGGCCAAAATAGCGGGTTAGCGGAACTAAGGAATATAAATTTGAAGGTTTTTTGAAGGGTTTCTGTGGCAGTCAAAACTGTGACAAAATTGGAGCTTAGTCTGATAAGAAATATCGCGACGATTTTTGTTATTTTTCCAAATTAAATTAATACCAAAACTTCATTATACTCATAAAATGTTGATGTTAGAACCAATTGGGAATTATATGTGCACACGTGTGAGATTTTTCGCCGTGCGATTTTTAGGGCAAATTTTACATGGCTTTTAGGAAAAATTGATCAGCAAAACAAGTGCAATTCGCCTTTGAAATAAAAACAAAAACCTAAACAATATAACCTAAAAGAAAAATAGAAAAATTAACCAAAAAAAATTGTATTTATGATAGCTGGCCTTAAATTCATTTAAGCCTTTTCTTAATTCTAGAAAAATGTTTTTAGTTTTAGAGCGAATTTTTAAGGCGAGACAAAAAAATGTTTTTATAAGTATATAAATATTATTTTTTTAAGCTTATTAAAATTATAATAACCCAAAAAATAACAGAGATAAAAGGATATATGGGGACTGGCTAGACTTTGGTGACGGTCAAGGGATCAAGATTTAGCCAAACATCTAAAAGTTTTATTCCTTTAAAAGGAAAAATAACTTTTAAAAGCAGAAACCTAATCAGTTATTTGCGAAGACATTAGTACAGATCAAGGAATTATCATCTGAGGTCAGTGTAGCATTATTCGAAGGCGGAAATTGGCTAAACTTACATATTTCCATTCTTCCCAATACGTTGACTCTAATATATGATCTATATATATATATATATATTGCAACCGATTAGCCAAGTAGTTCTACATTCAAACTACATTTATACAAACAACATCGATGCAAAAAAAAAAAGATAAACCAAACGAATGCTCGCAATGTACTTTACACACTACAGTTGTTAGTAGACACAGCAGCGTACGAGCTGATCTCTATTTAAGCTAATGCTACGAATGTCTATATATATATATGTTTGATATTTGTAACAATTAATTATTATTAATAATATAAAATGCGACTACGTAAACGAAAGGGCCCACGGAGTACGGCAGAACCGAAAAGGAAAACCCGGCGTAGAACTAAGAAAGAGCGAAAATCAAAAAAAGAAAACGCAGCGGAGGGAAAGGTTATATGTAATAGATATATATATCGGCTTTAACGGTAACGGAATCGGGGGTTTCGACTGGTGGCAGAAATACTTAGGCATAGACACGAGGCAAACTTACCGCATCCTGAAAGAAAACGAAAGGAAACAAATCAAAGAAAGAAATGAAAAGGAGAGAGAGTCCGCGCGGCAACTGCCCAAAGATTTTTGGGATATATTTTACACAGTAAGGAAAAGGCCACCATTAACCGTTATGATCCCACCGAGCCCTTAACCCAAACCGGACATGCAAAGATCTAGAACTGAAACTCAACTCAAACTCAAACTGGAACGAAAACGGAAATGGAAATTCAAACTGAAACTTCAACTTCAACTGCAACTGCAACTGGAGCTACGACAACAGAACACAACCGAGCTACAGGAACAACTTCCTAGATGCGAAACTCGCCCCAAAACTTGGCTCCTGAACCAAGTACACCGAGCCCGTGGAGTGCTAGATAATCCTGGACACCACTTACCTTACGCGATCCTCCCTTCTCCGACACCTGCACGCCGCTGCCGGTGTTTGCCTCACAGCTGCTGCCACGTGCCACGCCCACACCACCAATGCCGACACCACCGCCACCAACACCGCCGCCCAAAGCGCTTGCCGCTGAAGGAAACGATCCGGTGGCTATGTTGGAGAACGGAACGGGCTCCGAGAACTTGATCGTGTGCAGCAACTGCATGACCACATTGGACACGTTCCTGAAAGAGAGCTTTCGTCGACTTCCAATCGCCGATCGTACGCCGAGAGTATTAAGCATCAGCGGCTGTGGAGGAATGATAACAAAAAAAAAACCCAAAAGATTAGTTCATCATTCCATTAGGACTTTGTCCTGGGAACTCACCTTCCTGCGATGTGGCGGCGGCACAATAAAGAACGTATCCACCCCATGATCGCGTAAGTACGAGGAACGCTCGTCTCCGTGGCCCGCTTCCACCTCGTATTCGCCGGACAGCGAGTCGAGGGTGGCACGGGTCACATGCACCCGACCGGGCTCACCGCCCGACTCCATGTGATTGGCCAAGGTTACATCGTTGGACCACACATCAAACTGCCATTTGCGAAGACCCAGAACGCCGCAAAGCACGCGGCCAGTATGGATGCCCACGCGCATGTTGAGGATTACATCGGTGGCCTCCACCACGGTTCTGTCGGGAATGGAATAGGAATAGAAGGCATTAATTTAGACATGCAAAGGATGAAGCATGGAGGAGAAAGTCTGTTAGAAATAAACATAGAGCCCAATATCATAACGATTCGTGAACGTTGATATATTGGTATATTAAAATATATTGGAAAATGTTGTTTATTTTTATCTTTTATTATCAAAATGTTAACATAAACATATTTTAATTTGTTTTATTGATTGTCTCATCAATTATGACACGTTAAGTGCCATATCAACTAGAATTAAACACTGACAATCGTGGTTAAAGTGTCTTTGTTGTTATCAACGGAAGCAGCAGTTTATCAACAACAAAAAACAAAAGAAGAGCTGTCAGAGACTCATTCAAATGAAATTATGGAAAATAACCGACAATCTCAAGTAGTTCCAACGATCCCAAGATTATTTAACTATAAAATTTGTAGTAGCAAAACACTATTACTCACGCAATGGCATCGATCATGTCCAGTCCCATTTCGACGGCGCACTTGGCATGATCCTTCCGCGGCTCTGGCAAACCGGAAACACAGTAATAGCAATCGCCCAGGATCTTAATTCGCAGACAATGATTGTCGTGGGCCAGCTGATCGAAGCGTCCGAAGAGCTCGTTGAGCAGCCGGACCAGCTCCTGGGCGCTGCACTGCGAGGAGAGCACCGTGAAGCCGACAATGTCCGCAAAGAGAATGCTCACGTTCTCGTGCTTCTGGATGTAGATGCGATGGAACTGACCGGCCACTGGCGACAGAATATCGTTCTTCATCTGCATGGCCACATGCTGCGGCAGCACGGAGAGCAACAGCCGCTCCAGCTTCTCGTTCTCATCCTGGATCTCCAGACGAGCGGCGATGCAGTTTCGCGTGTCGAGAAAGGTGCGACGCTGGGCCCGCTCCATCATGATGTTCACCACCAGGCCGGCCACATTCACTCCAATAAAGATGACAATGTTGGCAATCAGCTGATTGTATTCCAGGTAACGCAAGGCATCCGTGAAAATCTTGTAGACAGTCAGACTAATGTGCACCGAGGGCAGAGCAATGCCAAAGGCCACCGCCTCCCAGATCTGCAGCGGCATCATGGCATAGGCCAGGAAGACCACAAAGACAATCTGCCAGACGCCCTCGGCCATTACCTCCTTGGTGTCCACCGGGAATACGCTGCCCAGCGTTGGCATAGACACCACACAAATGCTGGCGGTAAAGAGCAGGATGCCATAGCACAAAGTGGGCAGATGATGGTCCTTGATCACGGAGCACTGCAGCAGGACCAGGACCACAGCGAATAGCACACAGACAATCGCATTGAAGATGTTCTACGGGAGGGTTGAAGAAATTATAAGTATTAGAACCCCTTTATTAGAGGGTTAATTATGTACAAAAATACAGCTTACATGAAAGGTGGCCGCATTGTTGAAGGCCAGCGACAGGGCCGCCATCACGCCGCAGAGGACAACGACCAGCGCCACCACGCCCAGCACCGAGAAGCGCTGCAGCTTGAGCGTGTACCGCTGGTAGAGGCATTCCAGCTCATCATTCTCGAAGCGCAGCGTGTTGAGCGGGCGGCCACGCGTCGCCTTCACGGCATGGTCCATGCGGCGCCGCCGCCGCTACCCAGCGGCAACAGTCGACGCCTGCCAAAGGTGGTTGGGTGGTGGTTACAAAGTTCCAGGGACTGCAAGGAGAGAAAATTAACTAATTAATTTATTGTCTCTAATTATTTATACTATTTTTTTTTGTACTACAAAACCCCTATAATTCGAAGCATAACCAAAAGAACTATGGCATGTCCACCTAGGCACTACATCTTTCTCTTCCTGTAAGCGTAACCAGGTGACCTTGAAGCCGTATGCCTGGTGGGGTGGCCCACGATGGCGCACGCAACCATTGGAGGGGAAAATGTCCAATGCCCAGCACAGCAGAGCTCCCCGACCGCACACACGCCTCGGTGCGGAATCGCTTAAAATAAAATTTCCTTTCCCATTTGCTAAACAAAAAATAACAAAAAAAAAAAAAAAACCCCACAATATTTGCTAAAAATAAGTAGTAAACGGACAGAAGCTGGCGAGAAATCAATCAATGTTCAGCTGGCCACCCGCCCCTCCCCCTGTCCCAGGAACCCTGGGATCTGACCCAGAGATAAGTTTTGCTTCTGGTTCCTGGGGCTTCTGCTGACAACCGACTTTCGGGCAGAAGATTAATTGCGATTTGTATGCGGCAATCCGTTAAATTCATTGAAATATTATGCACAAATTAATTTCGCAAATAAAATCCGTAATTAGCCGGCTTTAACGAGTGCAGCGTGGAATATTTGGCCGCCGCAGCCGCCGCCAATGGATCGATGTCTATATTCGGCTCTGCCCCAAGACGTTAAATCAATTAGGCATGAAAACATTTATAGACATCCGTGGAACATTGCCACACCACAGCAGTCAGCATCAGCACCTGCCCAGAGCCAGCCAGAGGACTCTGGGAGGCAAGGTGTCACCTGGCGGGGTCTACTCGTACATTGGATTTAATATTAATGAAAGGAAATGTTGTAGAGGTAAAGAATATCCTTCAGGAGAGGAAGTAAACCTTTACAAACTGATAATTAAATTTAAAATATTTCTTAAAATTTTATGATTGAACCAAATTCCCAGTTTATTGATGTAATAACCATAAATAAATTATTATTGTATCTCAAAAAGTATTTTTTTAACATTTTGTAGATTTTTTTTGTAGATTTTTTTAAGCTTGCCAAGAATATTAGAGCCACAAATAAATTCAAGGAATTAAAGAAATAAAACCGATAACGTTACGATATTTGTGTGATAAATCGATTTATGTTTGATATATCAAACTGTGTCAAGATCTTCAACTTAGTTTAAACTATCTTTGTTAATAATACATTTAAAGTGGCTAACTAAATTAAAGTTTAAAAATATTATAAATATATACAAATAAATCTGATAAAAAAAAACATTTACTAAATAACATTTTTTGTGATATTATTTCGATAAAATCGATATGTCCAAGTGAAGTGCAATATTTTCTGACTTATATAAGTCGATAATATATTCAACTTTATAATATTTTCATACATTTTGTCGAGACATTATATAGGACTTCTTGGCAAGAAATTTAGGTAAGCCTGAAGCAATTGTTTGTCTTAAGCAGAAAATATTTTAAAATTTATACAAGCTTGTCAAGTTTTAGACCGATCTTTCACCTTAAGTATCTACATGATCCTTCACTTCATCATCACTGTTGTGTGTTCCACGAACAGTGCGAATGAACTCCTATGAAGAAAGAGTACCCTCTGCAAACCAGCTGGATCAGGCTGTTGTTTTTGTGTTTAAACAGTTTGCCAACCGACGATCCAGCGACAATTGAACGTCAACATGAATGTAGGCTTTGTTTTTGTGGCAGCAGTTTGTCAGTCTGACAGTCAGTCAGTCATTCAGTCAGTCTGACAGTCACACAGTTGGCTTATTCGCTGATCTGCCGTCAATTTGTTTGCTCGCCGGCTTGTTTGTTTGCTTTTTGGGGGCTGCTGCTGTTTGAATCATTTTTGATGTACGCATTTAGAATTTGCATTTTCGCAGCGACATTAATATAATGAGACGTGAATATTTTCAATTTGCGTCCACGTACGTAGCACTCGCACTCGTAGTTGTACCAAACTTAATGCTCTTGTGTGTGGGCTTGTCCAAAAAAAAAAAAGAAAACATAATATATATTCTATTTGCGGCACGCCAAGTGCTCGGGCATATATTTCCGAGTTATGCAAGTGTAAATACGTGTGTGTGCTTCCTTCTCGCACTGCTGCAGGTTCAGAAAATCAGAAATCAGAAATCAGACATTAGAAATCAGAAATCGAAAAACCAAAATCAACTGGCAACGGCGGAATCACTGCCGCTGCCATAATAAATTCACGTCAACAAACACTGGGAATTTCGTGCGTATTTTGGAAATTATATATTTATGTGTCCTACATAAATTGCGCCGGTCTGTTGTTGGCCGCGAAATGAATTAAATGAACTCAAGTGCTATGAGAGCTTTTGTCAGTCGGCGAACGATTGGCGAACATCGCATGGAATCGGCGAGGAGCACTTGGCATCGAAGCAGAGCAACTTACTCATTGATTTCATACCCCACACAGCGAGATCCACCCAGAAAACCCACATAAAATAGTCGTAAAATAGTCTACATAGCGGCAAAAGCTAAAATACTAAGTTTATATACTCTTTTTATTAAAACACATATGGGTTAATATTTATACTTTTCACTTGTTTATTGGAGCTGAAAAAACATTGATAAATACCTATTGTTACCTATAAAAACATTAAGATTTACAGTTTATATGTATCTATATTATGTGCCATTCCTAGTCCTCATCAATATCTAATTTGCAGCTAAAACTAGTTGGGAATTCTAGGGACAAAATGCTCAAAGGGAGTTATTTGAAAGTTTGTATAACTTGATGTATTCTTTACATTTTTCTTATAATTCCCAACTAGTTTAATAACAATAACATTGACGCTGATATGCGAATTATATTCATGAAACCCCTTTCTTCTTAGAAAATATAGATAGACGACTGACGCTCACTGAGCCGCCTTCAGCCTTAGATTTTTCTAATATCTAATGTGGTTTTTTTCTCTGCTCATTAACCGAGGACGCGCATATCCCTCGCGAAGCTAAAACATGACATTTTTCCTGTGTTTTGCGCTTGTTTCCGCTTGACGGACACGAGCGGCCCATTGACAGGCAGCCAGCCAGTCAGCCACCGCCTCGGCATCCACGGAGGAGATCAGAGTCCAAAGAGGCTTCTTGCCAACAATGTTCGCTGTGTTCAATTAAGAAGGGGCCACGCCCCCACTCATTCGAGAGGCTAAGTTCAGTGTCAATCACTGGCACTGCAAGTGATTCGGCTGCAGTGATTCCTCCCGATTGATTTTCCATTCCCCCTCAATTGACAGCAATTAAGTTTGCAACACTTTGATGGGCTTCCTCCCGGCATTAACCGAGCATAGGGAAATCATTCCCGTAATCATCGCTCTGGCAATATCGTAATATAATCAATCAAATTTCAATTTCCAATTTTCGCTTTCGTCGTGGAAAACAAATTAAGGCTAAAAGCCATAGAAAAGTCGATGCAAAAGCAGCAGCAGCAGCCAAAATGACGCAAGCTCAAATATTTAGCAAGAAAAAAAAAAGGAAAAAGGAAATGACAAAGTTTTTGGGTTATATATAAATATATATATAGACATGGCATTTTAAAGCTGTTTTTATGGCCCACTAAACTGCTACGTTTCCGGATGCACTTTAAGTACTTTAAGTAACTGCAGCTAGTAAACAGTTTCCTTTTGGAAATATTAATTATCAAACTGTGAAATAAACAAAGTATAAATTTACCTACCCTGAGAAACCATCTCTCAAATTAAACAAAACTCTTAGCACTCATACGCCATGTGGTTCGCCCATATACATATATCCATTTTTCAGGCCCAGCAAATTGTGTTAAGAGCAAAGTTTTCAACTGCAATTTCCCTGATGGACAACAAAGTTGCCTCGGCAGCAGCCGAAAAACCAATTATAATATATGGTCACCACCACAGCGCACGTCACAGCCTATGTATGTTCGAAATTTCCCCCTTTTTTTTTTTTTGCCCGGCAAAGACAAAATCAATTAGTGGATCCGTTGCGAATTTTGGGCCAACACAAAATAATTTGATTATCCGCATCTAAAATGCTCTCTTTGGTTATTGTTTTTCCTATGGCCATTTAAGTAGGCTATCTATTGGATGTTCCCAGCTTCCCCTTTGCAGCTAAATTCAGTTTAGTCCCACGTCACCCCCCCATAAATTGGAGCCTTCAGAGGAGCGACAGAGGGTGGGAATTTGGCGGCAGACAACATTTTAGTGTCGCGTCGAGGAACTCGTATATGTGAGGCTATTGTGAGTCAACATTCCTTAAGCCAAACCAAACCAACACCGACTTTAAAAGTTATTGTACTCTTTTAAGAATTTCATTTTATTAATTTTAAAGAATATAATATATAAATAAAACAAAACATTTAGGTAACCTGGTAAAATTCAGAAATTCCAGCCTTTTAGTGGAAGGTATTAACTCGCTTGTAAACTAAACTTGAAAGTTAAAGAAACATCAGAAAATAAATTTTAAAAAATATCCCCAGATTTATGTAACAGATAATGCCTTTAAAATGTATTTATATTTATGGTAAAACGTTATTAAATTAAATTATTATTACAATATTATAATTCATTTAAAAGATACACTCCAATTTCAAGGCAATTTTTTCTCTGCATAAACTTGGTTGGTATTCGGCAAGGCTTTTGGCTTTTTATAATCATGTGTCATGTTTGTATGTATGTATAGGAAATATCCATCACAAAAGCATAAAGCATAAAATGGCAAGACCACCAAACCCACGACATTGTTGTGACCTTTGGTCTAAGAAAAGCGAAAAGAAAACTCTTGGTAGCCAGGGCTACACTGGGCTTAGGCTTAAATAAAAAAAACTTTGGTTTGATTAAATAAAATATAAAGAAAATATTTATAGATATAATTAAAT
>JAEIII010008523.1:0-14978 GCA_018905755.1 Drosophila ohnishii | reverse complement strand
TTTTGTAAACTTCTTATTAAATTTTCTTATATGCCATATACATATGTGATTTGCACCGAATCCAGGACTACATTGCACTCTGTCAGGAGATCCTAAGTCGTCCTGATCCCGAGGCCGAAGCCGAGTGATCTCGTCCTTTTTGCTCCAGTCACAAACTACTTTAACCGAGTGAACCAGTTGTTCGTAATATTTAAATCGAAATATTTGACATATTTTTTTCACATCAAGCTAAGATTTAACATTGGAATTATTCGAATATTTTTTAAGTGTTACCAGAGGAGAGCTCAAATATATTTTTGTAAGAATTGTTATGGAGTTTAGAGTGTTTTGTTTTTAGAAAAAAAACGGATATAATTTATAAATTGTGGTTCTACAGATTATAAGGAGCAGGTTTAGAGACTTACAGGATTCACGTTGGAGAGTTCAAAGTAGAGAGAAGTTGCACTGTTAAGCGATACTATATATCTCGTGATCCATCATCCCGAATAGACTCACAACGACGATGCACTACATATACCTGGCAGCGACCAAAGCTGCCTGCTGCAGCACCCCGCCTGGTCCTTGATTTATTTTATATTCCCACCCCCGCTTGGCTGCGAATGTAAAACGAAAATCCATAATAAACAATCTACAAATAAATATGCTAAATCTTGTACATTATTGGTTTACTTTTATTATTAACTTATAACTGGGCCTAAAACACGCACATGCTCACAACTCATGTACAGACATCCTGCATTTTCTTGAAGGATAAATATTTAAATATTATAAAAATTCTTATTTGTTTTAATTTACTTTTGTTTTCAAAGTTTCGCGAAAATATGTATAGAGGATCCTTCAAGAAAATGAGCAATTCTCACACTCCTTGCACTGCTTGCATTTTCAACACAATAATGTGATAACCACGCTGGCACCACTCACAGTCTTTGCTGAAACTCTACAGATTAGAATCGAATTTTACGCCTTAACATTTCTGTAAATTTTTAAATCGAATGCCTTGTCTTGTGTTTTATATCAAATATCGAGAGGAGCGATTTGAATTCGATGAAAATAATTGTTAAAGACACGAGTGATATGTACATACATATATATATTTATTGGCAAACGCAGAGACACTAGACACACATAGAGAAGTTTGCTCAGAGTTTGAACTTAAGGCGAGACTGAAAAAAGGACATCCATATCATCATATCATTTCCGGTTTTACTGGATCTTTCACCTGATCATCCATATCTGTCTCTTTCTTTCATACATTTTATTTATGCCCCGATCGTTTTTATACCCTTGCAAGGTATTATAATTTCAGTCAGTTGCTAGTTTCGCCGTGAAGGAGTCACTTCCGACCCCATAAATCATATGTATTCTTGATCAGCATCAACAGTCCTTGAGGAAAAAAAATTCTAGCCAATTTGTTAAAAATTTTAAAATTTTAAAATATTAAATTCAGTATGCAGATTTATTAACCTTTTAAAAATTAACTTAGAACAGCTTACCGAATGAAAATGTATGCATTTTTAGCTTAGTTTTGAGATTGCAAACTGCAAGGGTATACAAACTTCGGCTTCCTGAATTTATTTTCTTTTCTTGTTTTCGTTTTACCAACTCAATGGGTCAGAATCAACATCATGTAACAAAAAAGAAAAAATAAACCACACCCACCAGTTCCAATATTCCATTTCAAAATTCATTTTGGCGGCTTTTTGAAATGAATTTGAAACAAAATTAAATTTACTAAATATACCTGGGAAATTTCGTCAACTTTAATTGAAATGAAATAATAGGAACACACATTTACATACCTGCAATTGATTGATTGATTGATATTGATGTGTGTGTTTCTTCTTTCTCTTCCGCTTTCTTTTTTCTACTTTCTCTCCACTTCCGTTTTGTGCCATGTGTGTTTTATTATATATACTTCTTGTAAAATCACGATCCGATAATGATTTGACGATTCGCTGATCCGTGCAGCAACGTGGTCAGCCCCCAAAGGACGAAGAGCCTGAGAATAATGCCGTCGATACGATTCCAAAGCGCCTCTAAGCGCAAGCAGTGCAGCCAAGCAGTGCAGCCCCAGCAGCTGATACACAGCAACACACACATACACACACACACACACATTCAGGCCATACACTGAGGAGAATTGTGGATGCCGAGCAAAAAATAATATGCTAACGAAAAACAAAAAACCCCCCAAGATAGCCAGGAAAGGACCAACATCAAAATCAACAACGCTGGATCGAAAGCCGAATAATAAGATGATACAGACGACAACAACACACAACTCACACACGTACAGTCAGCTCCTTATTTCAAACAAAACATAAGAATGCTAACGGGGTGTACTTCCCAAAAAGCCTCTCAAGGCCAGGTCTTTTTCAAATTTTGTGTTTTTTGTTTTTAAATTGGACTTGTAAGCGAAAGCTGGCCATCCCAAGGTTAAGGTGCATCGGTGCTGCCAACTTGATTGTGAATCGAAGGAGCTGCCTTTTTAAAATTGTATTTCTAGCATATATTAAAGTTTTTTTGTTGACATAGTATTCATTAAATGATTTCAACACTGAATACAGAAAATTTGAAAAGGATACGCCGTCATTGGCTTTTTGAAAGCTTATCTCGGCTAGGTTCAAGATCAAGAGCATTAAACTCAATTCTTTGCATTTTATTTAGTAAGTGAAAAGCGGCTATAACCAGAGTCTAGAATTATAGTCTTTAAAATATTTAGTCAAGTGGCCGGAAACCCACCTTCTTCTTCTTGTCTAACCGAATTCGAATTCGAATTCAGAATCCAAATCCCCCATCCTGTAATTACCTATTATACTTGTCTCCCTGCTTCTTCTTCTAAAGCGTTACGAATTCAACAATTTTGGAAATTATCGAAAGCAGATAACCAACAACAACAAACACACAATAAAATACAAAAACAAAAATAGAAGAAGAATAACTGAGCGTGAACCGAAAATTCAAAATTCGAATGGTTCCGAAATTTTGCGAAATCTGAGAGTGCATAACTTATATAGAAATACATATACATAACATATAAACAATATACCGTTAGCTTATTTATATATTGTACACACATACATACACGGCAGTCCTGTTCTCCAAATCGAAATTTGAGTCTTTTTGCAAAATGTGACAAAATCGAAAATTCCTGTCGATTTTGTGGCTTTTCGAGATCTTGGATGAGAAGGCGAGAGCAGGACTGATGGAATATTTAGTACAGAGGAAAACAAACAGAAAAAAACTGAAACCAACAACAACAACAACAAAAACCAACAAAATATTTTATGTATTTTTTTAATGTATTTAAGAATAATTAAGATTAAAAACTGAGAAAGCAGTTGGCGTGTGAAGATAATACCGTTATCGCAGGAATTATATAGCAAACAGAGCTAAAAGGTTGATGATGATGACGATGCGCAAGGAAATGATGATGAATTTCGAGACGAAGAGAAGAAAATTGTGAAAACAATAAAAAAAAACCATGAAAAACTTACTTTGAAGTCTTTATCTCTCTTTATCTTAGCATACTTTCCTGGAAAATGGTAAGTAATATTTAACTTGATGATGATATAAATAATCCACCTATCATTTCCTTTTGCCATTAAAGAACACTATTGTTTTTTTTCAATTTTTTTTGTTTGTTTATTTTATTTTTAAATAAATTAGAAAATCCTTCGTAAAATCGAAGGATCCTTTTATTAAGCCGCTGCCAGCTGATGTTGTTGCCATAGCTGCTTTAGTGGTTTCTTGTGTGTGTTTGTGGTCTATCTCTTTTCCTCTTTACCTGCACTCTTGCAGTCCTGCATTCTCATATTCAATTATTTTCATATCTCCGCATGCCCCGCAGCTCACACGCTCGCTCGCTTTCACACGCTTATACATATAACATTTGTCTGTGTGGGTGTGCTTGTGTTTACATATCCGTAGGCTAAACCTATTGATTTGTGACTTCTCTTCTTCTCCTCTCTGCTTCGGTTTCTCTCACTAACTCTCCTCTGGGGGATTGCAGATTGCAGATTGCAGTTTACAAATTACAGTCGCAAGTGTGTGTATGTATGTATATATGTGTATATAAAAAAAAATTTACAGTTTTACATAATTAGGCAGCTAACGGGAGTGGACATGGGGGGCGGAATGCGAGTGATTTGCACAGAGAGAAAAGGAAAAGAATTTTCAATTAAATCGTAGAAAAAAAAAGGTCGTAAAAAAAGAATTTTGTTTTGTTTTGTTTCTCTTTGTTTGAGGATGTGTTTCTCTGTGTGTAGTATTATCCTTTTTTGCTGCTAGTTGTTGCTCTTTTTATTGTTGCTGCTTTTGTTGTTGTTGTTGATGTTGTGGCTGCTGTTGCAATTAAGTTTATAATTGTTTTTATCAGTCTGAATTTTTCCAACACTATCTGGATCTCTTCAATGGATTCTGTGGGGGCAGAGAGATGGGCTTCTTCTTACAGCTCGTCCTTGAGATCGTCCTCAGAGGCACCGCCCTCTGGTGGTGGAGCACCACCGGTGGCCTGGTAGAGCTTAGCGATCACCGGCTGGACGATCGCCTCGAGATCCTTCTTCTGCTTCTTGTACTCCTCGGGATCGGCATCGGGGTTCTGCTCCAGCCACTTGATAGACTCATCGATGGCGGACTCCAGCTTGGTCTTCTCGTCGTCACTGAGCTTGGCTCCCAGCTTGTCCTTGTCTCCAATTTGGTTCTTCAGGCTGTAGGCGTACGACTCCAGCTCGTTGCGCGACTCGACGCGCTCCTTCAGCTTCTTGTCCTCGTCGGCGAACTTCTCGGCATCGCGGATCATGCGATCAATATCCTCGGGCGTCAGACGGTTCTGGTCGTTGGTAATCACAATCTTCTCCTTGTTGCCGGTACCCTTGTCCTCGGCACTGACCTGCAGGATGCCGTTGGCGTCGATCTCGAACGATACCTCAATCTGGGGAATGCCGCGGGGTGCTGGTGGGATGCCGGTCAGATCGAATTTGCCCAGCAGATGGTTGTCCTTGGTCATGGGACGCTCGCCCTCGTACACCTGAATTGTCACCGTGTGCTGGTTGTCGGAAGCGGTGGAGAACACCTGAGACTTCTTTGTGGGAATGACAGTGTTGCGGGGAATCAGCTTGGTCATCACACCGCCGACGGTCTCAATGCCCATGGTCAATGGGTTAACGTCGAGAAGGACAATGGCGTCCGTGTCCTGTTCGCCGGAGAGAACACCAGCCTGGACGGCAGCACCGTAGGCGACAGCCTCATCGGGATTGATGCCTCGGGAGGGTTCCTTGCCGCCAAAGAAGTCCTTGACCAGCTGCTGCACCTTGGGGATACGGGTAGAGCCACCAACCAGCACAATCTCGTGCACATCCTTCTTGTTCATGTCAGCATCCTCCAGCACCTTCTGCACCGGCTTCAGGGTCGAACGGAAGAGATCCAGGTTCAGCTCCTCGAACTTGGCGCGGGTCAGGGTCTCGGAGAAGTCATCGCCCTCGAAGAAGGACTCAATTTCGATGCGCACCTGATGGGAGCCGGACAGAGCGCGCTTAGCCTTCTCAACTTCGCGACGCAGCTTCTGGACAGCACGGTTGTCCTTGCGGATATCCTTGCCCTTCTTCTTCTTGTACAGCTTAATGAAGTGATCCATCACACGCTGATCGAAGTCCTCACCGCCCAAATGGGTATCACCGTTGGTGGCCACCACCTCGAACACACCGTTATCAATGGTCAGCAGGGAGACATCGAAGGTACCGCCACCCAGATCGAACACCAGCACATTCTTCTCGCCCTCCTTCTTGTCCAGACCGTAGGCAATAGCCGCAGCAGTCGGTTCGTTGATGATGCGCATCACATGGAGACCAGCAATGACACCGGCATCCTTGGTCGCCTGACGCTGGGCATCGTTGAAGTAGGCCGGGACAGTGACAACAGCATGGGTAACCTTCTTGCCCAGATAGGCCTCAGCGGTCTCCTTCATCTTGCCGAGAACCATGGCGGAGATCTCCTCGGGGGCAAAGACCTTGGCGCCCTGCGATGTATCCACGCTAATGTGGGGCTTCGAGTTCTTCTCGACAACCTTGAAGGGGAAGAACTTGATGTCGTGCTGCACATTCGTGTCGGACCATTCGCGGCCAATCAGACGCTTGGCATCGAAGACCGTGTTCTCCGGATTGGTGGTCAGCTGGTTCTTGGCGGCATCTCCGATGAGACGCTCACCGTCAGCGGTGAAGGCCACGTAGGAAGGTGTGATGCGGTTGCCCTGATCGTTGGCAATGATCTCAACGCGTCCGTTCTTGTAAACGCCAACGCTGCAGGAGGGAAATTAAGAAAAATTAGTAACGCGAAATCTATTAAACCTTTGGAAACTATAGAAATGGCTTTTGGGTATTATTTGGCATCGGATTTATGGAAAAATGAGCTTAACTACAAGTTTTAGTTGCCGTTGTTATTGCTTTTGAGCCTTTCTACCACTTGTGAGTCGAGAAATCGTAAAAAAACTAACACAAGAAAAAAGTCTCAAATAAAACCAATTAAATTTCTTTAAGATCTTTGCACAACTGATTACCAAATAAACAAAAACTTGCATATTTAAAACAAAATAATGAATGAACAGCTTAAGCTTGAATTTGATTTAAACTTTGATACGCATCATTTGCATACGTGTAAAAGTTTAAAATTCCACTCATATTAAAGCAATTTTGAAGACTATGATCCTATAATCCCTGCCAAATCAGGTGGTGTTTTTCGGTGCCAGGATTTATACGTACCAGGAGTATGTGGTGCCCAGATCGATGCCAATCACTGTGCCCAGCTCCTTGTCCTTCTCCTTCTTCTCCTCGCCCAGCGAGAGGCCCACAAAGGCCACGACAGCCAGTAATATGCATAACCTCATCTTGAAGATGTCTCAAAAAAACTGAAAGTACAATTAAAGACACAACTATTAATATGATATATTTTAAGCGTGGAATTAAGGTGTAAGCTTGGCTTTTGTACACGTCAACACACAGTTTCTGGCTCTCTTTGCCGCTCTTCCACATGCAAGCACACACGCACACAGGCAAACGGGCACGTTCTCGGAGAGAAACTGCTGACGTTGGTCAACTATCAACAGGTCCCGTTAGCTGTGCCACTTTGGCAGCCAAGCACACTTTGGTCTTCACCTTCAACTTTAATTCAAGGAGCCCACTTGCTCGACTCAAGATCTTTTGACAACTGAAAAACACGTCTGGCTAACTGCCCGGCAACTGTAACCGCTCATCCAAATTCTACTGCCGTCCGCTGCCGCCGCAGCCGAGAGAAAGAGAAAGAGCACTGGGTTTTGTATACGTGTAACCTTTTTCTGGTTCTTTCTTGGCACACGGAGAGCGCTAGAGAGGGAGAGAGTTGCCGGCGAAAGAGAGCAAAGAAACGGGTTTTTTCTTTTTTTGTGTTCCGTCTCGTAGGAAATTCTTGAACTGCTGCTTCTTCTTCACACACACACGCAGCCACTTGGAGAAAGTTCCAATATAAAAAGAATCAGAAGAAGGAATTTGCACAGCTGTTTATGGCAACAACTCTCTCTCTCTCTCGCGCACCAACTCCCGCGATATCAAGGTTTATCTGCTTGTAATCTTTTTTGGTTACCACTGACGTGTACTTTTAGCCAAGAGCTTAAATCTGCTATATGAATGACGTGTACCAAGCTGATTGAACACACGCTCGCACACATACACACGCACACCGGCACACTCGTGAAGAAGAGGAAGCAGCACGCGCAGGCGCTGTGCCATCATAAAAACTGAATTCGACTGAATTAACTGCAGATTTACAATATAACAAATAATAAAGAAAGGGCAAATGCCAGCCAAGAACTCCTAGCAACTATACGGGGAGAGGAGGTGGCGGAAACGCGAGTTCATTCACACCGTGTTCGCTTTGTTATAAACGTTATGGTACGCTAATTTATGCGTCACCGGTATTCAAAATTATGCACGGCCACCACGTCACACAGCTGCCGTTGTCTCCAATTTGCCAATTCGCACGCTTTTACTTAGTTTTAAGCACGTGCAAACGATATTTTCTTTTAGTTTTAGGTTTTTGCCAACATGGCGACTGTAAAGTTGCAGTGTATGTGTGACGACCCTTGGCCCTCCTGCTCCCTGTCTGTGTTCTGGCTACTCACAAATATAATATTCTGCGTGTGCAGTCGGCGAGGGCACTGGCACTTTCCAGTAAATTACTGCTGTTCTTGATTTGTATTCTTTGTCGGACACCTACACTTACTTTGCGGCTGACAGATTTTTCCGAGTTTTCTCGAATAACGCTTCAAACGGAACTGACAGACCAAACTTTCTGACTTTTTTGCCGGCGCTTTCTACTCACACACACTCGCATGCAACTCTGTGGCCGAAAAGAGACACGTCAGTGGTTGTGCTCAGTGTTGGAAAGCACTTAAGAGTAACGGCTTTTCAAATAACACCCAAAGATAATGGAAACTTGAAAAAAAAGAACACTAGTCACCAATAATATTACTTAGTCAGGGAAAGAATTCTTAGTTAGTAAAACACCACACACACACTTTACTCTTAGTTAGTTTCTGTTCCATTGTATACTTACATTTGCTAACTAAAACTATTAAAAAAAATTCACTTATTTAGTTAGTTGTCACTTGGTTGCTATCTCTAGTCGAGTAATATAGTCTTTGTTGTCTTTTTGGCTTGGATTAAGTTTAAGTTTAAGTTAACTATTTGTTTATTTTCCGGTCACAGCGTTTCTTATTGGAATATATATGTATGGATTTGGAACGAATTTAAAAATCGCGTTGCGTTTCTCTTGTGCTGTGCTGTGTTATTCCTTTTTCGATTTTGTTTTGAAACTGATTCTCGCTCTCCCCAGCGCCGGCTATTTATGCTGTCGACGACTGACGTGTCGACCACGTCAGTGGATGCAATGGCTCCCATTGGTGGTGCCGCCCACTGGAAAGTTCGAATGGGAGAGAGACAGAGAGTTGGTGAGAGCGCCCGCTCTCGCAAAAGCTCTTTTCCGTTGAGTTTGTTTACCCAAACATTTCATTGACCAATTTGATGAGTACTTCGTTTTTTGTTGTTGTTTTTGTTTGGCGGCTGCAGAAGGTGAAATTGGTATTTGTCTGATGCAAATATGCGTACGTCTTAAGCAAGCAGCACTGACGTGTACTGCCCGGATTCACCGTTATGCTTCCAGCTGTCTCTTGTAATTTACCGTTTTTTTGGGGGGCGTAATTTCGAGACAAAGCTAGAATAATTAATTTTGTATAGTTTTTGGCTTGTAAACAATTGTTTGGGGATAATTCAAAGCCATTTTCCGGATGTGAAGAACAAAAAAAGAATTGGTAATTGGTAACATTTTCTAAGATTTACCATTGTATGTCTGTATTTTCATATTTAAATAAAAAAACGCCTGTAGAAAACCCCTAAAATATTCATATTAATATGAAATTTGGAATTTAAACATTTATTTCCTTTTTTATAACTTGGGTAAATTTTCTAAATTATCTGGAAGATTCCAGAAATTTTATAAGAAATAAGAAAATAAGATATCAAATTGTTTTTAAATAACGTTTTTAGAATTTTATGTGTATTCCAGAAAATTCCCGATTTAAAATCGATTTAATACATATTTCTTTAAATTTTAAAAATAATTGCTTAAAGTTCAAAAGGTTGAAATCTTGAAAGTAATATTATGGCTAAATACGGTATTTTAAACTACATTAAAACAGGAATTCAGTTTCAACTAAACATTCAAAAAAATAATATGTTTTAGGACTATAAATACAATAAAATGTATTATCTATCAGCCTGAAATTGGGAAAACATTTCATAATTATATTGAAATAACTTCCAATAATCCCAATTACCAAAAAAACTCCCAGATAATTCATGTTTTAATTGAATTCAAAGAATTTAAATAGATTAACTTCATTTTTTTCACGGCAACACATCGGGCACTTTCCAGACATTTCGCAGAACTCCACGATGAAATGATAATGATAACAAACACTTGCATATTTCCATAAATCAGAGGCTCGAAGCCCGATAAGATTTATTTCTGCTATAAATAAAGCATATTTAAAGAGACTTCTAGATGAAAAGCTACGTGGTATTGGCTCCCATCCATCCGAAAATAATAAAACGTACACGTAGCTGGTTTTTCTTTGGTTTTCTCGACTTTTATAATGACACTCAATCAATATCAATATCAATATATATATATATATTAATTTGTTTTTTTTTTCATAACAATACATAATAGCATGTAATAATCTTGTGTTTGTTTTTGTATCGTTTCTCCGCTCAGCGTCCCTTCGATATTTGTTGTTAGCTTTACTCTATTTATACTTTACATTAAAAAAGTATCCTTTGGGGAATCCAACCAAAGTCTGTGTGTGTGTGTGTGTTTTGTGCAGGAAAAACTATGGACAGGTGTTGTTGTAACACACAACTTCAATAATCTCTCTAATTTTAATATCTAAAAGAAGAGGCGATAAAAACAAAGATCGCTTTCGGGGCTTGGAAATTCCACTAAGGAATGTCCTTTCAATGGATTTTCCCTACAGTTTCCGTTCCGTTTTTTTTGTGATTTTTTATGTTTTACAATAATTTTTTTAAAGCTCAAAACGTGTGTTTTTTTTTTTTGTGTGTGAAAAATGAACAGTAATCGCTGAGATTTACATATACATATATATATGGTATATATATAGTTATAAAAAATTTGGAGCATAAAGAAAAATCACATCGAAAAACGATTAATAGTTAATAGTTTTGTATAAGAGTATATAGTTACAGTTTTGCGCAATAGAGTGCACACAAAAAATTGGTTTTGCTTTCATCGTTTATATATATACACGGATATTTATACATATATATATATATATAAATTGAATTTGTTTAGTTTTAGTTGTAGTTTTCATAGTTTATGCTGAAACACTTGAGTTGCGTACATAGATCCGTTGCTGTGTGTGTGTGTGTGTGTGTGTGTGTGTGTTGAGTTAATTTTTGGTCCGAAACTGCGACACAAAGTGTGCTAATGCATAGGCAGGATGCTCTGCAGCATCTCTTAGCTAGTTAACAAAATATATATATATATGTATGTGTGTTTAGCTTTAGCTTTTATACATTGTAATAATTGTTTTTCAAACGATAATCTTAGGCAGAATGTTGAAATAACCTAAGGATAATATCCAGGACATTTCATAATAAATTTCATCTTGATTTTTCCATTTTTTAAATAGAAAAACAATTACTGTTTGCTAATTTAATTTAAAGCAATCTTTGTGCATTTTGAATTTTATAATTTAAAAAAAAAAAAAAACTGGAACTTATCCCAAGATTACTCTTCTTCCCCTGCGATTTATATATACATATACATATGTGTGTGTGTGTGTGTGTTTGGTACATATATATATATATTCAGTGTTCTGCTTGGTGCGCTGGCAGCGAATTGTTTGTGTAATCTCCTGATGCTCCTCCTACTCGTGCCTCACCCCGCATATGGACAGGAACGTACTGAAGTTGTGCAAACTGCAGGCAGGCAAAACCGTGTAGACGATGGCCGCCGTCTCCTGGCACTTGACCCGAAAATCGTTCAGCGCCTGGAGCAGCAGATCCGTGGCCGGAGCGGCATTCACCTGATAGAAGAGCTTCAGGTGTATGGCCGGCAGTGGCTGTTGCTGTTGTTGTTGTTGATCCCCGCCACCAGAGGCTTCCCCAGTTGTGGCCGCCTCCTCTGTCATCTGGTGCTGCTGGTGCTTCTTAGCCAGCGGATAATCCTTGAGCAGACGATTCACCACATATGTGAGTATCTCGTCCATATGCTCGGCGCTAACGGACTGCGCCAGGCGGCAGTGATTGCCCAAGATGTCATCGCTCAGCTGCGTTAGCTGAGTGGTGGACGAGGCCAGGCCGGTGGAGACGTAGCAAACGATGGCAGCGCAATTGTTCTCATAGTTCCAGCGTCGTCGTATGGCAATAGTATAGTCGCCCACCGAGCAGCCGGTCTCCTCATCTGTCAAGCAAGGAAATTAATTAATAGAAAACCTAAAATTCAAATTAAAAACTCCCTCTCTTACAGTCGAAGCGATCGTTGTGGGTGTGGGCCCACACCTGCCACTCGACCAGAGCCTCGCGGGGCAGAGCCGGCAGCACAATATAGTCCATAATGGCATTGGTCGTTCGGCGTTCCCACTGCCGGCGCGCCTCTCCAATAAAAGCTGGATGGGTAACGAAGCAAATGCCATGGACCACATCCCTCAGCTGGCCATGGGCATTCATGGCCTTGGCAATGCGACTGATGTGGCGCAGGGTAAGCTTGCATTGCGGCCGGATGCCGCCCTCGATGATGGTCATGCTGCCGGGCACCAGGGCAATCTGGCCGGAAATGTAGGTAATGTCGCCAATCTGGAAAAGGTAACAGGGATTATGTAGCTTCCTTTCTCCCATTTTCTATGTATATGAGACTCACCCTGGTGGACTGGCTGTAGGGTCCTATATTGGCCGGTGCCCAGTGCGATATACCCTGGACATGCATCGTGTTTCGGCGACCATTTAGCAATGCCGCAGCCGTCTCCTCGCCCTCACGATCTCGCTCCTCGGCACTGGATATCGTGCCCGCGACGGGCTGGCGATAGGCAATGGCCTCCATCACCACATGACAGCCATCGGGCAGCGGGCACTCGACACAGACGCGCGTCGGCGGATTGTGAAAGTCAAAGGAGCGCAAGTAAATCCGATTCAGTGCAGGATATTCGGCAATGGAGCGGACATAGAGGGTGATGTAGCACAGATCCTGGAGCTCATAGCCCTTCGACTGGCAGAGATCGCGCAGGGTGTCCAGGGCCAGCTGCATGCCCTGCTCCATGCCCTCGGTGCCGCTACCTGTGGAGGCACAAAGGCAAGGGATTAAAAGGAGTTCAGGAAAGTACTTTATAACCACGGTTGTCACTTGTCTTGATTTATAGAAATTTATAAAAATAATTAAAGTTAAATAAAGAATTTCAAAAACTACTTGTGGCCTTGGGAAACGAAAGACAACCGTGTGATCCTGGCCAGGGATTGGAGTGTATATATAGGACTGCTTTAGAGACTCATTAATGGATACCCTGTATGCCTGCTAGCCACATCCAGCCCTTGGCATTTATGGCCGCTTTGGCCTCGTTGGCCAGTGGACGGAATTCCCGCTCGTATGTCAGCGGACTGGGCGGCTGTGTGGCTCCTGTTCCTCCCGTTCCGGTGGCGCCCGGTTGACAGCAGGTATTGGTGGCGCTTAGCCCAAGCGAGGAGATGGCCAGCGACAGCGAGCCGCAAACGGCGGCGGTGCTGCTGCCCAGACCATGATGATGGCCACTCTGCGAGCCGCCATCGCCGGTGGTTAGCAGCATTGATGCACAGGCGGATGTGGAACTTGTGGGTGCTCCCAGCACTGGCGGCGCCGCCGCCGCTGTGGGCTCGTCGACGCTGGCGCTCTTCGTGACAATGGGTATGGGCGAGGAGGAGGCGGTGGTGGTGCTGGCGGCGGCAGCCAAATGCCGGCCAAAGGAGTTGCTGCGCGATATAAGCTCACTCTGGCTAAGCGATTCACGCAGTCGCGTCTCCTTCTCGATTAGCTCCAGTTCCGTTTCACTGAAATCCGGATCACTGAGGTCACTGTACGTCGACTCGTTGAGATCGCTTATGTAGTCGAGCGAACGTTTGACGAATACCACATCGCCGCCACCACCACTACCACCGCCACCGCCGCCGCTGCCGCCAACAACGACACTGGCTGCACCGCATCCTGAGGCCTCCTTTGGCTGCAGCGTCAGCTTGGTAAAGTTGATGTAGCCCACTGGGCAAATGGGATCGGCGCTGCTTATGATGGTCTGAATGTCCTCGACAGCGATGCGCTGGCGGAAGAGCGGGCAGTCCAGGGTGAAGGTCTCATACTCGCCGCCCTCGCCGCAAACATTCAGGCCGTACTTGTCGCGCATCTTGAGCAGATGCGGCTGCATCTCGCGCAGCGACTTGCCCAGGTGTCGATCCGGCACTAGGCCCAGGGCAGCCACCTGGAGAAGATCAGAGAGGGAGAGAGAGAGATTAGAGTTTGAAACAACAGAAGTAGAGGAGCAATGTGGGTGAATAATTTAGGAGATTTTCCTGTTTGATAAATATTAAATGTAGTTCTTAGAATTATAAATAAATAACTAAAATTAGACTGGCTTTATACTTTACTATACTGTTAATCAATCTTCAATAAAAAATAGAAGCTGGACAAACATAGCTTGCAATTCGTTGATTATTTTGTAAATTATTTTATTTCACAAATTGGAAATAGAAAATTCTAAACTGAAAGGGTATAAAATCTTCGTCTTTACGAAGTTAGCTACTTTCTCGTTTTTTTTTCAGCTGAGTAATTCAAACGAAGGCCTGTTTGCATGGACTAAATTTAGCACAAACAGACCCGACAGCAGCAGGTGATTATTATACAACTCCTAATCAATCGAAGCTGGTTAAGTTACCTTTATTATGATGGCATGCACCTGGCAGTCAATCATCTCCTGCAGCAGTTCAGTCTGATCTCTCCTCCACAGATAGGCCAGGGATATCAGGTTCAGGCGGCTGCACACGTTCTCCACGCGGACGCGCTGGTAATCCGATAGGATGGCGCCCACGGCCACCGCCTCCACCTGCAGTTCGTGCTGTTAATAAATCAAATGTAATTAGTGAAAAAAATAAGGAAAAATTCTGAAAGATTATACAAGGGTTTTACAAGTCTGAAAAATAGCAACTGATGGGCCAGAAAATCATCAAAACAAATTATAAATAAATTAATTCATTAAAAAAAAAAATATTATCAAGGTTTAACCTTAACTTTGGTAACTAATTTCAGCAGAAGGTTGATTATATTTCAAGTATTTAAATTTAAAATTAATTAATTTGCATTTTGATGGATAGATCCCTTAGATAACAGGGTCCAAACTTTGCTCTGATACCAATACA
>JAEIII010008465.1:0-21939 GCA_018905755.1 Drosophila ohnishii | reverse complement strand
TTTTTTTTTAAATTCCGATTTATTTTCTAAATTTAAAAATCTATCATATTTCAATGTTTTAATCAAAATTCCAATTTTTCTCAGTGCCTGTGTCCACAATCCCCCCTTTCCACAGCTTTCTCCCTTTTTCGTCTCATACATCACACGCCTCTACGCATAAATTTACGAAATTTGGCCCAACTTGAGCCGCATTTACATGGGATTTCCACGGCGAGAAGAAAAGCGAAGGGCGAAGGGCGCCAGAAAGTGGTGGCTTAGATGGACGCTTGATGATGGGTGGGTGGGTGGCTCTACTTTTTGGAGAGTAGGAAGGAGAAGCGCCATAGGAAGACAAACAAACCCACCATCCGCTTGGTGGCAATTTCCGTTTTGTCACTTAACGCACATCAAATGCAATTTTCCTAGGCAAATAACATAATCAACCGAAAAAGTAGTGAGGGAAATCTGCCGAAAGTACTGCCTAGCTGTGTTGTGGCAGGTGAAAATTTTATCACACACCAAAATGCTTTCAATTTGTGTTTCTATTTTCCGGTTACTCTTTTTTTTATATTTTTCATTTTGCGCTACCCATATTGAAATTTGATTTGTCGCCGGCAAAGTGCACCAGGAATATACATTTTGTGATGGATATTTGAGCAAAACTTGCCCGAAGTGTCGACACAATTGAATTTGTGCTGCTTGTGCAATTTGCGAAATTTGATGTGGCACCATTAGACTCATCGCGTGCCGGCTCCTATTTGCCGAGGACGAGGGCAAGTGATGTGAAACCATAATTTTTAATGACATTTTTATATGGAGCAAAAGTGATTTTATTTAGGCAAGGGCTGCCAGGAGCTATGAGGCGAAGACTTTAGAAAGAAAGAAGCTGGCTTGAAGAGAAGACCTTAAAATAAAAAAAATCGAAAATCGATTAATGTTTCATTTAATTGTGTTTCAGACGGTTAGTGATCGGTTTTTGTGGCTCACTTTATCCTTTACCGAGTTTATATACAAATATTCTCATGTTTCTAGACTCTTGAAATATTTAAAAATTATAATAAAAATAATTTAAAATGTATTTTAAATATATATCTTTTTTAAAAAGAAATAACTACTAGTTTTTATAGGCAACCAAACTCTACGTCTTCCTTAAACCTCAGCTGCTGTTTTCAATTTGAGTTTTCCCCTCAAAGCAAAACTGAAACCGGAAAGGCCAAACTTGAAATTGGGGCCAGGGAAAAGCAAAAGCTAAATCAAGGGACAAAGGATGGGCTTAAAAGTAAACGCCGTTGGTTAGTGAAAAGTGAAAGAGCAGCGTAAACAAATACGACAGCCGCCGACTCGAGAGCACCTTACATCTGCTGATAAAGAAAGCAGCACGCATCCTTTACAGCCACATGCACATATATATCCTGCAGTTTTTCAACCGCTGAGAGGTTCGTCAAAGGGCGGTGGTTTTGGTGGAGCAGCTGGGGAGGGGTCCACGACGACGTCTTTTAATGAAAGATGGCAACAACAACATAGGCGATAAAAGGCTGTCATTAATATTGCAGCCGCTGCCGCTGGTTGCTTCATTAGAGACGACGCCTCTTCTTTGCTGGGCTACTGGAGATGGGCGCCAGGTAGTTCATAGTCCAAACTAGGTTGCCGTTTTGAGTAAATACCACTCATGCAGCGTGGTGTGCGGGCAAACGTCATTGAATCAAGATGAAAGTGGAATTTCCAATGAAAACAAAACGGGAGAAGGGCAATTCCCTCGAAACAGACTTTTTGGTAAAGGGACTATCAAAAAAGTAGTGCAATTCATAGAAGGTTACTTATAAATGAAATGGAATACGCAGAAAAAATAGTTTAATGACACCTATAAAAGCAAAAATATAACTTAAATTAAATGATGGGGTTTTCCATAATTTAAAAATTTGTTTTTGATTTTTATAGAAAGAGGAGTTATTACACAATAACGTTCTTCTATCTCGATCAGACGGACACCTTGAGATAGATAGTACCTCGAACTCTGGTTTAAATATTATATAAATGGAATCGGGTTAGATCGAACGAATATATATATAATGCAGCTGCCATAGAAACGATGGGTAAATGTTCAGGAGAATGTTAAAATATGTACGAAAATGTAAAAATGTTTAGAAAAATATAAAAATAAATAGAAATGTGTTAAAATGTATATGTTAAGTGTAAAATATAAGTGTATGATGTAAAATGTATAGGTAAATGCAATGAAAATGTTAATTTTTTCGTTAATTTTCAAAAACATCCATAAAACCTGAGATTAGTTATAGTTAAAGGCAGATTACTATATCTTATAGCTTCCATAGAAGTTATCAAACCATTTATGTGACAACAGTAGAAATTATCCTTATCAAAAAACCTGGCCAGATGATTCCCAGCAAGGATATAAATCGGATAAAATCGGATTCAACGAAAATTTGGGAAAATAAATGCATTTTAAATAAGAACACAGATGGACAGAGAAACATATTAATATCAACTTTCCTGATTATTCTGATACACAGTTGCATATGAATATTTTATATTATATTTGAAACATTGCAAAATGGACTTGATACTTAACTGAAACTTGAAAAACTCGCTGAAATCTTTTACAATTAAATATACCATTTTCAAAGAAAATTCCCAAGAAATTCAGTAACTTAAATATTCGTTGGTAGTTTCAAATTAAAATCTTAATTACCTTTAGCGACTTGATTTATTTTTTCTTGATAAACAGCTTTTTGAACTAAAACAAACGCTTCGAGGGCTCCACCTCCGCCTCGCTATTCCCATCCACGGGACGAGCCAACTCAATGGAATTAATCCTGATCATGGTGTTGGGAGAACGCTGGAAATTGATACGCATATACTGCTTCCTGCGCTTCTTTCGGAAGTGTGTCTTTGTGTGGGTCAGTGTCTTCTCCACCACGGTAGCTTTCACCGACACCAGGCCTGGCTCCAGAATAGGACGTCCTACGAGGGTAAAGTCTCTGGCACCCGCCAGAAGAACCTTGTCCAGGCTAATCTCATCGCCGATCGTTGGTGGCCAATAGCCTTCCACTAATATGATGTCCCCGGGAGTTATTTTGAATTGTTTTCCGCACAGATGCACCACCGCAAAGAGACGTCCCTGCTCGGATTTGGCCACCTGCTGGTTGATTCGCTCACATATATTCGAGCACTCCTTCTGCTGATCCTTGCTTAAAGCGGATATATCCACCGATTTGGTTGCCGGTTTGTTTTGTTGAAGAAAGGCCGGGGAAATGCTCAGCGAACGCATGCCACCTAAAAAAGAACCATTGTGTTATGTCACCTTGTTTACATGGTTTTAATTGATTTATAACTTACCTGCAAGTGCCGCAGTGCGGTTGGGCACTTGGCGTAGCACCTGGCGCACAGTTTGCGCTAGAAATGACATTGTTTTGTGCGGTTTTTAACTCAAAAATAACATAAATAAATTGCACAAAATCCGAGAACTCCTAGGCAGTGTTGGCAAACGACGAAATATGAAAGGCACTAACGCGTCAAACAGCTGAGCTAACAGCCAGTGAGTTAACATTAGCTGTTTAATTGTTTTAGCTATTTTATGTTAAAGTGAACCTTAAACAATGAAAACTTTGACAATCTTATTATTTTATTTCTTTTGTATTTTATTAACTTAATTAGTGCATTTTCTAAAATGTCGAAATGTCTTGAGTCGTATATTTATTTTGTCTACTATTATTTTATACTCTGTGCCAAATACTAACCAAAAATTTTTAAATTTAAAAGGGATACCTTTTAATATCAAATTATAGATATTCTGATTGATTTTCCTAAGGTTTATTTAATATTATTAAATTTGTTCTGTTAATCATTTTAAGAAAGTCTTATTTTTCAGTTATTTTCCAGCTTTTTTTCCATTCCATGTTTCATCCCTAACAGCATGCTGCCTTTTCAGTCGTTTTCCAACACTCCGATTAAAAAGCAGGCCCGGCGTTTTGCTTCCTATAATTTGCTTAGCAACTTATTTAAGTCCCATAAACAAAGTCGTAAGTCGTCAAATAATTCGGAATCGAGCTAAACGTATAATTTATAATATTTTTTAGAACCACAAAAATGGCCGAGACCGAGAAAATCGAAGTTCGCGACATTACGCGCATCGAACGCATTGGCGCCCATTCGCACATTCGCGGTCTGGGTTTGGACGATGTTCTGGAGGCCCGCTTGGTTTCCCAGGGCATGGTGGGCCAGAAGGATGCTCGCCGTGCCGCCGGAGTTGTGGTCCAAATGGTGCGCGAGGGCAAAATTGCCGGTAGATGCATCCTGTTGGCTGGAGAGCCCAGCACCGGAAAAACTGCAATCGCCGTGGGAATGGCTCAAGCTTTGGGCACTGAGACCCCATTTACCAGTATGTCCGGTTCGGAGATATATTCACTGGAGATGAGCAAAACGGAGGCCTTGTCTCAGGCTCTGCGCAAGAGTATTGGCGTTCGCATCAAGGAGGAAACTGAGATTATCGAGGGCGAGGTGGTAGAAATACAAATCGAGCGCCCAGCCACAGGAACTGGCCAAAAAGTGGGCAAGGTTACTTTGAAGACCACCGAGATGGAGACCAACTATGACTTGGGCAACAAGATTATCGAGTGCTTCATGAAGGAAAAAATCCAGGCGGGCGATGTCATCACCATAGACAAGGCATCCGGAAAAGTTAATAAGCTGGGCAGAAGCTTTACCCGAGCCAGAGACTACGATGCCACTGGCGCTCAAACTAGATTCGTTCAATGTCCGGAGGGGGAGCTCCAGAAACGCAAGGAGGTGGTGCACACTGTCACCCTTCACGAAATCGATGTGATCAATAGTCGCACCCATGGATTCCTGGCTCTGTTCTCCGGAGACACTGGTGAAATCAAGCAGGAGGTACGCGACCAAATCAACAACAAAGTCCTCGAGTGGCGCGAAGAGGGAAAAGCTGAAATAAATCCGGGAGTTCTATTTATCGATGAAGTTCACATGCTGGACATCGAGTGCTTCTCCTTCCTGAATCGTGCTCTGGAGTCGGACATGGCTCCCGTGGTTGTGATGGCCACCAACAGAGGAATCACTCGCATCAGGGGCACAAATTACCGCAGTCCCCATGGTATTCCAATCGATCTGCTCGATCGCATGATCATTATTCGCACTGTTCCCTATTCGGAGAAGGAAGTCAAGGAGATTTTGAAGATTCGTTGCGAAGAAGAGGACTGCATCATGCACCCAGATGCTCTGACCATTCTCACGCGCATTGCCACTGATACAAGTCTGCGTTATGCCATCCAGTTGATCACCACCGCCAACTTGGTGTGTCGCCGTCGCAAGGCCACAGAAGTGAACACGGAGGATGTGAAGAAGGTGTACTCGCTGTTCCTGGACGAGAATCGCTCGAGCAAGATCCTGAAGGAGTACCAAGACGACTACATGTTTAGCGAGATCAACGAGCAGGAGGAGCAAGATTCAGCTGCTGGCGGAGGTGCCAAGCGCCGTGTAGACGTCGGCAGCGGCGATGCCCAGCCCATGGAGCACTAAAGAGTACATTATTAGCATCTCCTCCGTAAACATTCTCATGACCATTTTTATTGATCATAAAAATAAATAAGTTTTCTTAGAACTTACAAAATGTGTTTAGATTTTAATGAGCTGTTAGTTGGGGTGGCAGAAAAAATAGATTTATATATATTTTTTTATATTTTGGTTGATATAAATCGATATTTTATCGTTTTTAAATATGTATGAAAAATCAATAAGCTCACATTTAAATAAAAAAAAACTTGATCCATAAAATTTCCAGCTCTTCTTAGAGGACTTTTCCTGTCGATATAATTTTTAACAGATAGTCTCATTGGTTAAAAAAAAAACAAGAAATTGTATAATTTAATTTGATTCGTTTTATGGATAAGAATTTAATTTTTACTTATTTATTTATCGAACATTGAATAAATCACGATCCCCAACTTAATTTCCTTCCCAAAATAATAAAGCAAATAATTACCTAAAAATAACTTCATTGCATTTATTTCGCGTTTCCATTAATTAAATTTGCACTTAATGTGAGCATATCAAAATATATGTATCTTTTCATCCCTTTCATCTTTGCATTGGTATAAAATTGTCTTTATGGCTTAGTTACGTCTCTGTGAATAATGCTCCCCTTTTCGATACAAGAAATCTGTAACAGAAATTATTTGATTTTCATAGACCCGGGCCTCTTAAAAGTCTTGTAAGTGATCTGTCGTAGTTACTAGTTCATCTAACATGATTTTAACACTTATACAATTTACAATTCCATAACATACATATATACGACTGACAATGTGCTGTTTTGGGGCCAGATAAGCCAGTATCTTATCGCCATAAAACACACTGCATACTTGGGGATGACTCCTCCTTGACTAGGCAGACGAATTATATGTATAAAATTGTTTTTTTTTTCCTTCAGACAGCTAGTTAACAAATCTCTAGTTACAGTGGCATATTATTTGGTAAAACTTATTATTTGGTTAGTAGATTCTGATAAATACCAATTCCAAACAATTGTCAAGGAGTAACTAAAATTTTGAGAACTTTCAAGCTACTTTCTTTTCGTAAACTCTCCTTGCTACTCAGACTTCTTGTCCTCTGCGTCCTTTTCTCCATTGATTTGTTCCTGTGACTTTTTCTCTTCTGTCTTATTTTCCAGTGGCTTTTCATCCTCGCCACCTGGCTTTCGCGAACTAACCCTGAAAAGGGTTCGGTAGGTGTGATAGAAGGCAGCCCAGAGGAAAAGGAAAATGAAGCCGTAGTAATTAACTGCGCCATAAACCACGATCCATCGCTCGTATTTCAGAAAAACGAATGCCGTGAGACACCAGCCCATGAAGCAAATGTTGTAAGATTTAAGAGCAATGAAGTACAGCAGCTTGTAGATGTCAGAGTTGTTGAGAACCTCACCCCACTTGGGCAGAACTACGCTGGTGTAGAAGCGGGTAATCTAAAAGAAAAAAAAAAACGGGGAAATGGCGCATTATTTTTTATTACGTAGTAATTAGACTCTACTTAAATGCGTTGCATTTAGATATAATAAATCCGAAATGGATACTCACTTGCTTTTCCGTGCTCACGACCATGTACTCCATGAGGAAGGTCATATAGTATCCGCTGTGGTATCCATGCCAAACAGCTAGAAAACCCAGAGCTGCGCCATAGCTGATCGTGCGATTGTTGAGGAACTTAAGCCGCTTGTAGATGTACTGTCCCACCCACTGATTCGTGTTTACATTGAAGCTCTGCACATAGTGTTCCATGGTGTTGCCAGTTTCCAAGAGCATTAGCTTGACATTACTACAGCCGGACCAGTCTGGTTCACCATCCTTATTCTTTCCCTTATAGGTCAGACCGATGCCAATGAGGGCTCCTTCGGTGAGCAGCCAGCAAGAGATGTACTTGTACAGACTGAACTTGGCCCAGAAGCCCAAGATATAAATTCTCTTGATGAATGACTGCTCCGCAAACTCAGGGGTCAGCAAGTAAGAGTCGGGGAAGTAACTCAGACCCACTTGACACACGATTAGGTAGAAGGCTCCCGCCCCAAAGCGACGAACGCCGGCTTCAAAGCTTCCCTCGTGGTTACGGAATTTCCCGTTGATAAACGACTGGTATCGGCGATATGGAAACTGCGGACCCACCAAAAATCCACTGGGAAAATACGCAAAGGCCAATAGTTCTAGCAGAGATGGTGGCTCCTTCAAGGCCGTTTCCCTCTGGTCCTTGGACAGCTCAGACTCTGCCTTCAGGCCATCGGTTACATCAAATCCAAATCCAATCATTCGCAGGACCAAGATGCACTGTGGCATCGTCCACAGAATGTCATAATCGTTGCTGGAGGTGAAGAAGTAACCCAACAGCAGATACGACATATGGAACACAAAGTTTAGAGCCAGAAAGATTTGTGTCTTTTTCCGCAGGATAAGTACCAGGAAATATGTGGTAAGGATGCCAATCAGAGAGTGATATGTATCAGAGCCATAATTGAAGTAGCACAAACCGGCGCCACTGGCGGCAAAGAACAGGTGGTGCAATTTTTTATCGTTTATGCCGGCAATGAATTTTAGATAAAATACAGCCACGGGGTAACCTGAAAAGGGGAATATATAAATACAAGTATATACATATATATATGTAAATAAGTACAAAAACACCTGTACATATAACCGATATGCACACATATATTTAGTAGAAGCAGGTGTATATGCAGGTCTCACCTGCCAAAATGGTGAGCAGCAATCGCAGGGCCTCTACGGGAACGCCCACTAGCGAGGCGATTCCATCCATTAGACCCCTCTGTGGCAAGACTTCCGAGTATTCCTCCGTCATGCTAAATCTGGAAATGGAAGAGTTACAAGGCTTATCAGTCACTTGACTCGCGTGTTTCGATGGTTCAACGTTCTGCAGGCTTATCACTTGCTAATTGTTGTTATTGTTATTGGCGCATTATTACGCAAACTGATTGTTTTTTGATCAACACACACGGAACGGAGGGGGGAGGAGGATTAATAAAAGAAGAAGCAACAGCAACAACAACAACAAACGAGTGCACTCGGTCAGGGTCAATGAGAATGCAAATGACGAGTTAACGACACAAACCACTAAATTCAGTGACGCACTTGTGGCCCACACAGCTTTAAATATTTGATGCTTATTGATTTCAGGGTCGGGCCAGGAAAATTAATGGGGAAAACAAACGACAGCGCCAAGCTAAAATTTTGGCCAAGATTACCTAAAGTTATTGAACACTAGACGCGACTGGAGCAGTGTGACTGTAGGTGGCAGTAAGGAAAATACCAAAGTATATAAGTAATAGAGCGCAGGGTTAACCCTGAAGTGGTCTGTGAGGGTATTTTCGTTACAAAGTAATCCAAAAGCAAATAAACAATTAAATCAAGATATATTTAAGTAATAAGATTACAAATTGTTAGATTAAGTGACAATCTTAATGTATACGTCTTGACAAGTGCAACAATTATGAGGTTGCCCTCGTCGTACTGGGATTCTTTTATAACAAAATATTAAAATAACACTTTACATGGCTGTCACTCAAAATTGGCTTATGTTATATATATTTATTTAGTACATAAATGCAAATAGCTCCTTGTATTTATTGTTTATTGTTTTTATTTTTTTTATATTTGTTAAAATAAAAAGGATACATATTCTTGCATGAAGAGCTGCAAATAATAATAAGAAATTACATTAACTAGTAAAATATATATTCTTGCCTTAAGAGTTTCACATAATAGTAAAAAAATACATTGACTAATAAATGTATTAAAAGTAGCGTTTACTTTTATAAATTTACAAAATTAGAAACTTTAAAGAGTCGTGTAAAAAGCTATAGGGTTAATCAAGCTTATTTCACCCAATTTGAGTTGCCTTGCTCTGGTCGCACTGCTCGACGACCAACAATTGCATAGGTTTTTAAAAAGTTACATTTATTTAATTGAAGCATTACTCAGCCAATTCCTAAGTGCCAAGGTAGGGTCAAGGGTCAATGCAACATCAGCCACAGAGGTTGAGCCCAAAAACAATCATCACAACAGCTGTTCTGCCGCTGGGTGAGATACAATGTTTACGTTTACGTGTCACTTGAATGCTATACTGTGATTTTTGATGATTTATGTACATTATCTTTAAATATATATATTTGCACCGATCTATAGCAATCCGAATGCAAAACTGGCACACACTGGGAGCAGCATGCGCCGCAATAACTATCCCTATCAGCCCCTGAACCAGCAGCCATCGGGATCGGGCGCTGCTCCGGCGAGTCATGATTCCCTGGAGGCGGAAAATGAGCTGGCCGCCGAGGAGCTTAAACAGAAAATTGGAGCACTGAAATCGCTAACCATCGATATAGGCAATGAGGTGCGCTACCAGGATAAGTTACTGCGCGGAATCGACGATGATATGGATCGGACAAGTGGTTTTCTGGGCAACACCATGACCCGGGTGTTGCGCTTAGCCAAACAAGGCGGTGGTGCTCGCCAGATGTGCTACATGTTTCTCTTTGTCCTTGTTGTATTCCTGATCCTCTGGCTGACCCTTAAGTTTAAGTAGTGGTATCTAATTTGTGTAAAATATATGTGTAACAACAAACCTTTAGTGTTTAGTGAAGAAGAGTTGTGATTTATTTTTAATTCCCAGGAAAGATCTTAGAGATCTTTTTTATTGTTGGGTTCTTCTTAGACATCCTATTAATGTCACACATACTATTATAGGGTCAAGTCTAGGGACCAGACGGATTATATTTCATTAATTGATCTCAAAACCGTTTGCAGTCTCTATAAAATTATTCATTGTTTCCTTTTTCTAAATATAAACTTACAAACTTTTATTATTTACCGTAGAGAGAGTGGTGATTTGTTCTAAGTACAAAAGACACACGCATACGAATTAAGGTATAGAGGGTGGGCTACACTTTGGTCTTAAAACTAATGATGATTATGATTAAACGGGCATGTTGCAGCTTTCATTTCCTCAGAGTTCTTTTTACAGTAACTGAATTTTGGAACTGATTTCTTCACAACATTAAAGGCTATTGCTTTCGATTAACACAACCCTAGAAATGTGAATGAAACATAAATGAAATTGACAGAATCGTTGAAAATGAAAACCGAAACATTCCTTGTGCGTTCCATCTAGGCATGGAAGGTCTTCATTTTTTTGTTGCGTCTGCTAAAGTCAGGCTGGTCCAGATCATCGTCCTCAATGTCTTCGCTGCCCACTTCGTCCTCACTGTGGAATTCAGCGTAGTGATCGGCATTGGGACTTTCCAGCGCTCGAACTGGGGTTTGGGAAAATAAGAGAATGTATTAGGACAATTTGTTTGAATTGGAAAATATTTAATATTTACTTTGCTGATCCAGTATGCTGTTTTGTTTCTTGATTTCTTCGATGTCCTTTTGGTTTTCACTGATTTTCCGACGCATTGTCTGTATGCATTCGGTGGTTTTCTTTAATATCTGAGCTCGACTTGCCTAAAAGGATTAAAATATAAGGATTACATAAATGTTTAGCTGTCAAATAAGGATAGAAATTGTTTTTTAATTACTGGGTAAATAAAAAATAATACAACTTAAAATAATCATTAGTTTTTGAAAAGTAAGTATCTTAATTAAACCCTTTTTGTCCTGGCCTCCACTGTTTCACTCTAGGATCACCCCCCATTACCTTCTCGCCCTTAAGCGTTGGCACCGCCTCCCTGAGATTCGTAAAGCTCTCCTTGATGTGATCCCGCCGCCTTCGCTCCAAGGCGTTGTGGTGCGCGCGCTTCTCGGCCTTCAAGTATACACAAATAAGTATATATGTATGTATGTACATAATCACTACGTAAATAAGATTTCGTAACAACAACAACACGTGCGCCTCTGTGTTTATCAACAACAGACAACGTGTGCATCTTTTCCGTGGCATTTCATTATGTAGACACTCACTTGGGTGAAATTTGCCGTACTCGTGTGTCGCGAGGAGCCCAAACCATTATCCGAGTCCCCATCGTCCTGTAAAAAACATTAAATTCTTATTCAAATCGTATATAAACACACATATACATATGTATATATATATGTATAAATTGTGATTATTTGCTTACGTCACTCTCGATATCAATGTCTCTGTCATCGTCGCTCATACTCATGATTCCGGAAAGTAATTAGATACTTTTAATGGACCACAAAATAATACAAAGTAGATGTATTAAATTTCCGTTTGTTTACAATTATTGTGTTTTATTTATACGTTGCCAGCACGTTCTGGGTAGAGCTGTGAAATTATGATGATATCGATGTTATCGATACAGAAAATGAATATAATTTGTGTATTTCCACTATTTCAGCAAACGGTTACATTATGACCAAGGTGGCCAAATATAGCCAAACCGACTGGATAATAGCTAAAAAATTTTAAAATTCATAAACAAATTGCTTAATTAAAAAAAAAGTCTAAACAAATAATTTCAACAAATTAAAAAAAAATAAGAATAAAACAGAAACAAGATCATTAGAAAAAAAACAAACTTAGCCATACTCATTTAAAAAAATAGCTAAATATCTAGCTAATAGCTATTACAAAGCTAAATTGAGCTATAAAATCACTAAAATAACATCACCGCTTTTATTATTATAATCTTTTTCTTTTCTGCCACAATTGTTGCTTGTTTTTATATTTAACGGGATGTCTTTTCCCACCACAAGTTCCCAGCAAGCCGAGACGAACCGCAAAATACTCGAAGAGATCCAGTCGAAGAAGCAGTTGCTGGCCGGCGGCATCCTTAATCTTGGATTGAGCACCCCGAGTCAGGTGAGTGTGGACCATGTGGACAGCCGGGTTTTCTATGATATTTACGATGGAATTTCTTGCAGATGCCCGCTCCTCAGTTACTGGGACAGCCGACGACCGTTAATCCAGATTTCCAGCTGGGCGTGGGCATTGCCACTAATGCCACGCCTACCGCCCGCTCTGCATTTAATCCAACGAGCTCTACAACTCTGGGTTTCTTTATACCTCAGGATTCGTATTTTGGAAATAGTTTCATACCCGTGCTGCCACGTCTGGAGCCGCTGCCGTCGCCCGCAACTACCCCCACCACGCCCAACGCCCCCGCCACCCACAATATCAGCAAATAGACGGCCCGCCAATGGCACGTCTAAAGCTTAAGAAGCTGGAGGAGTATCTGCAGAGTGTTGATGGCTTCGAGCAGCCCAAGATCCTCCTGGAGCAATATCCAACTCCACCGCACATAGCTGCCTGCATGGTGCATCACATGCAGGCCCAACACGAGGATATAGAAGGAAAACTGGTGGGTGACTTGGGCTGTGGTTGTGGAATGCTCAGCATTGCCGCCACTCTCCTGGGTGCCCAGCTCACAGTGGGCTTCGAATTGGATGGTGATGCGGTAGATACCTTCAGGGGCAATGTGGTGGATATGGAGCTGCCCAATGTGGACTGCGTCAGAGCGGATGTGCTGCAGCTGACGGGGAGCAAGTGGGAGAAGACATTCGACACGGTAGTGATGAATCCACCCTTTGGCACAAAGCACAATGCTGGGATGGACATGCGATTCCTGGAAGTGGCACTGCGATTGGCCAACCGAGCGGTCTACTCTCTCCACAAAACATCAACACGGTAGGTCATTAATTTAATTATTTAAATTAAATATAATTTATTAATAAATTTTCCACAGTGCCTACATTCAAAAAAAGGCCCAGGAGTGGGGTGCTCGTGGCTCTGTGGTCGCCGAACTTCGCTATAATATCGAGGCCAGCTACAAGTTCCACAAGCACAAGTCCAAGGACATTGAGGTGGACTTCTGGCGCTTTGATATAAGCAAGGATAAATAATTAACTCGGTGGCATTTCGTTTAAGGACATTATTTTTGTATATTTAAAATTAAAGAAAATAGGACGATTAAAAATGTATAAAATCTCAATTTTACTCCACATTGAAGACCACTCCCTGGGCGCAGGCCAATTCGCCGGAATGATTGACAGTGATGGTGGCCCGCTTGCAGTACTGTTTCCAGGCATCTGAACCGGACTCACGACCTCCTCCAGTGGCCTTCTCACCTCCGAAGGCTCCTCCGATTTCAGCACCATTGGTGGTGGTGTTGATGTTGACAATGCCGCAATCGGAACCGCTGGCTCCGATCCACTTGAAGGCCTGTCCAATGTTCTCAGTGAATATGGCAGAGGAGAGACCCTGCTCCACCTCGTTGTTCCATTCGATGGCTTGCTCAACGTTCTTGGCTTTGAGAACATAAACGATGGGCGCAAAGGTTTCCCGATGAACAACGCTGGCATCGTGACTCAGTCCGGTGATTACAGTGGGTTCCACATAGTGACCAGGTCTCTGAATAACGTTGCCACCGAAAGCCACAGTTCCACCCAAGGACTTGGCCTCCTCAATGGCCTTCGTGTAGTTCTCCACATTTTGTTGGGTGTGCACGGGACCCACAAGCGTTTGTGCCTCCAGCTGATGACCGATTTTGGGTATCAACTGTTTATATTTGCCAACCAAGGCTTTAACAAACTGATCGTGCAGCTTCTCGTGAACAATGATCCTTCTGGTGGTGGTGCATCTCTGCCCGCTGGTGCCAATGCAACCGAAGAGAGCAGCATCCAGAGCCATCTTCACATTGGCTGATTCATCAATGATTAAGGCATTATTACCGCCCAACTCAAGGATCACTTTGCCGAATCGCTTCTGGACTTCCACGCCCACATCACGACCAATTTGACAGCTGCCCGTAAAGGAAACCAGGTTAACTCGCTTGTCGGCCACCAAAGTCTGGCCAACATCGGTACCTCCTTGGCACAGAGTAACCACCGGTGGGAGGTTATTTCTGCGCAGCACATCGGCCACAATTTTGGTGGTTGCCACCGATACTAAAGGCGTGCTGGGGGCTCCCTTCCACAGGACACTGTTGCCAGTGGTAAGAGCTATCGCAGCATTCCAGCCAAAGACAGCATTTGGGAAATTGTAGGCCGAAATAACGCCCACCAATCCCAGCGGACGCCAAGCCTCCAAAATGGAGTGATCAGCTCGCTCGGAGTTAATCAGCTGACCGGCATAGATCCTAGAGAGACCCACTGCATAGTCGCAGATGTCTATGAACTCCTGGACCTCACCTTGTCCCTCGCTGTATATTTTGCCCACCTCCAGGGACACGAGCTTGCCCAGAGGTTCCTTGTACTTCCTAAGCTCATCACCGATCTGGCGGACTATCTCACCACGAACTGGAGCTGGCACCTGTCGCCATTGTTTGTAGGCATCCACAGCCAAGCCGATGGTCTGCTCCAACTCCTGGACATTTCCCTGACGCACTGTGGCGATGGGTTGACCGGTACCAGGGTCATAACTAGTTATGGATGGTCCACGCCCCTGCCAGTGACCGGAGTAAACACCAGGGTTATCCCTCTCCAAGCCCAATTCCTTGAGGAAACTATATTCGGGTTGGTCGATCAAAAAGGATGTGGACGATGAGCGACTGGAAGCTACTTGGGTGATCAGTCGGCGCGGCGTGACTAGCCTCGAAAGATTCCTCAAATGTGCCATCATGCTGAAAGAATTATTACGTTTAATAATAAATTAATTAACATAAATATACATATTTATTTATAATGTTCCCATTTAGGTGTATATTTATGAAATGTATGTTTGATTTTGGGGTCTGTGGGTAGAGGAGCGAGAGGAGATTTATGGATTACTGATTACGCCCTGATACCATTCTTATCGAGCGATAACTGCTCCGTCTGTTTTTCTGGTTGCTGGCTGGAAAGTTTTTTTTAGATCCCCAGCAGCGCGGATCTACTGATAGCATCTCCGTTGAGTCGTTCGGTACTCACTTTGTTTGCCTCCGGATTGAGAGATCACAACTGCCACAGTCGCAAGTCAATTATCAACTGAGGACAGATTTGAGTTCTCAACGAGCAGGGCAACCGGCTTTTGTTTGCAGCTTATCGCGACGTAAACTGAATTTAATTCAAAGAGAGAGAACGGGGAGCAGTTGGCGTCTTATCAATAATTTTTTATGAAAGTGGAGGTTGAGTGGTATAGGGTATATATTTTATTTATTGTATACTTTAAGGTGAAAACTAAAAAGTATATAAAACTACTATAATTTTATAAATAAAGTGTAAGCATTTTTAAGGAGATCCCTTTCTATACCGTTGACATCATGAATTTAGTTTTTTTGTAGGTTTTTTTTCTATAAAAGATTCTCTTTAAAAACAAATTTTTTATCATCCCTCTAAAAGACTGAAAAAAAAATATTTTAAAAAATTTGTTCGTGTTATCTTAATTTAGTTTAGACTTCCACAATTCCTGAAGTACCATACAATCATATTAAGAAAAAGGCTAGATCTTCAAGCTGGAGGTGTTTAAGAATACTAACAAAGCTGCTGGAGCTTAGTAAGAAATATTTTTTTCTATATTTCTGAATATATATCGTGTGTTGTATTCGATATCCCATGACTTTCCCTTCGATAAGGCTACTGTAGCTGTTTCCCTGACAACCAGTGAACTACATAAAGTGTTTGTTCGTTAGCAAATATTTCGCACTCTCATAATAAGCTCTTTGAAGTAATTAAGGAAATTCGATAATACATAAATAATTTCACCATAATGGAGGTCCTAGAAGAAGGTAATTTAATGGATAGAGTTCCGATTTTGCTGCAGCGTGACCTGGAGTTTTATCAGGTGAAAAAAAAAAACTTAAATATATCTTGATATTAGTTCCTGACCTAAAAAACCTAAAAACAGACACATCAACGAGTGCTGCAGGAACCAATTTGCTCAGGAGTCGTGGGTGGAAAACTGGACTTTCCACGATATGCTTCCTTTGCTGCCATTAAATTAATTCGTTGGTAAGTAGCTAAAGATTTCAATATTAAAAATAATTATTAAAATATACATCTTTTAAAGGTGGGAAGATGAATACTTTGCCTCATACCGAAAACCATCCGGACTTTTGCACACCGAAAAGGAAATGAATGAAGGAGATTTTGTAAGATTTAACTAAAAATCAACAAATTTATATTAAATTTGATTAATTTCTAGGCAAGTGCAACCGTTAAGACATCTGATCCTGATAAATTCGTACAGCTCGTGACCAAGTCCGCTGATCTACTCCTAGAGCACATCCATCGTCTCTCCCAGGAGTCCCTGGATCATGCGGATTTATCTGTACTCACTGCCACAATTGGAGCTGCTTCGCTGGTCAAGAACTCCCTGAGTGTTTATATGCAGGCAGCCACCACCACCATTTGTCCTCCGAAGGGAGACGAAAAGGGTGGAGCTCTCAAGCTGAGCTTCAAGCAATATTCCCAGATGTCTGAGGCCTTGGCCGAACGACTTTTGGATCTTCATTGCCGCTTATTACTACTCTATATCATGCAAGATGCCGACTGCCTGCATTGGGAGGATACACAACCTTTTTTTGAGTCCGAAAGAGGTTCCTATACCGTTCAGATGTGGTGGCATTATATGAGGGGTTCCAAAAATGATTTGTGGAACTCGGTGCCTCCCAAAATGGCCCAGAAAATCTTTGCTGGAATGCTGAATGAAACGCTGAGCGTTTTGACTGTACGCTATACCCAAATAGTGACCAGCGTGGCTCGATCCACACTCCATTTGGTGGATATATGCAACATGCTGCTTTGCATTGCTGAGCTATTGCCCCATATCTGTGAGAGTGGTGAGGCATATGTAGGTTTGCAGCTGAGCAATCAGAGTGTTATCCTCAGGGATATACATGCCAAGTGCCGGGAGCTGTTCTATTGCCTCCTCCTTAGGGGGGCTCCTCTGGGTGTTTTATCCAAGGTGAGATTTAAGTCAGGAAAATATCTTTTAATTACTTTTTAATTTAATATATATATTTTTTAGGTCTTTCGCAAAGGCCTTGACAACATGGAAATGTTTAGCTCTCGCCATGGTCTTCCCAGTGCTTGGATTATTTTTGCCTTACCCAGGTATTTTCCCAAGGAGCAATCCTGCCAATGGGTTACCGAATTTGCTGATCTCTCTACTAATACTGCCATATCCTTGGACTTGAGGGTTTTGCTTGCCTTTCCCGAGGCTGACTGGTCTTATCTATTGAAAATTCTCTTGATGAGAGATGCCTATCTCACTGGGATTATAATGCGTCATCTTATGCAGCATTTGCCATCATCGGAAAACTTTAAGAATGTGGCGAAAATTTCTTTTACCAGCGCTGAGGGGGCTCCTCTTAAGTGCGAGGCTTTTTTGTGTCGCGGGGAATGCTTTAATGTCACAGAATCTATTGCAGGAGATATAGGTAAGTTGGGGTATTTATGTATCTATGATAAGGATAAGGGATTTTAGATAATAGCAAATCGAAAGGCAGTTTTTTATTGATTTATTTTAAATAATATAACTATATTCTCCCGCTATTTAATCAGATCCTGTTGGCCAGTCCAACTACCAGATAGTCCTTTCACTCACCTACTTGGTTGTGGCGGTTGGCAAGGCTGTGGATATCAAGTCCTGTCTGATTAAAACCCTGGAGGAACACGCTATTGCCGGCTGGAGCGACTGCCTGGACAAGCGACAGGTGTGGAACCAGAAGAGAACTCCCTGGCTGGAGGCCATCATGCACTTTGTGTATCCCGTTTTGGATTGTGTGGTGGAGATGCTAGTGAATGCGGTGGAAAATGGAGCTAGCATGTATCAGGCCATGTCCTTAGCTCTCACGTGTGTCTCTGAGATCTGGGATTGCCTGCCCGAGGGACTCTATAAGATAGCTTCCTTGCTGCAGGATATCATACCAGTTTCCACGCGGCCTCTGGGGGATTCGGTGCTCTTACAGGTGGTTTTTGCAGCCTTATATACTGAGTTGATCAAAACGGCTGAAATGTATGAGCAGAGTAAGTATTTACTTACAATAATTTATTAATTAATTTTAAATTTTGAAATAATTCCAAATTTATTTTCCAGGCAAAAACGAGGACAAGGCCTCAATTTGCTATTCCATATCAGAAGCCATTTGCTCTATTGACGAGGATGACAAGCATACAGATCAGATTGAGTTATTCCTTAAACAGGCCAAGGAGAGTATCAACTTGGACACTGATTTTGAAGGAACCGTGGGCAGTAACTGTCGCGGAGCAGGTGGCATGAGTGCCGTAAGTACCATCAAAATGGATGACTTGGCCTTGACAAATGCGGAGTCAGAACGCCTTAGCCATAGTCCTCCGAATAATTACGCCATGGAGCTGGATGTTGGCATAGCTGATTACATAGCCGAGGTCCTTGTCAGCGATATTTTAACCACAAATATTGGAAAGCAAGCCCTAAAGGTGGTCTATAATTATTTAAAATTTAACAAAGACTGGCTGCTGGAGCAACTGGGCACGGGTGACAATGATCCGAGTCCATTTCAAGGAGTCCAAGGACAGAATATCAAGGAGGCCAAAACCTCGGTGCTTAGGTCTATGTTCTTTATTGGGAATACCCCCTTTGACCAGCTGCTCACGGGATCCCTGAAAATCGACTATGTTAGCTGGCTGCAGATGCCGCTGTCCCTGAATCCGGAAAGAACCTGGTTGCATTTAACCAGACGTTGTGACTTCCAGGAGGATGCCAAGCTGTCGCTGCCCGAGGTGGCCATGGTCGCTGGTATTACAAAGATAATGAAGCGGCGCAAGGAGTTCCCCAAGTGAGCTGGCCGGGAAGTATCATTAGCTTAATTTCACTTGAAGAAAAAATGACTTAAAGTTGTTTTTTGTCAATATATTTATGAAAATATCAATGTGAACTGCTTTAAAACTATTCTAAACAATAAACTATTTAGCTTAATCTATAATCATATGATAATTTATTGTAGAAACGAATTTAAAATTATAGTTTCTGAATAATAACTCCCAAAAATATTAATAAATGTTCTCTATGTTTCTTAAAAGCAAAAATAATCAAAATAAAAATTCCAGCTTAAATACAAAATATATTCCTAAGTTTTACAAATCAGAATTTCAATTCTTAAAGCTAGCATCTCAGGACTTTTCTACAAATCCCAAAGCTTTAGGTATCCTTAAAAGATATTTTTTCTTTTGTAATTCCCGGTAATTTAAGGAAATGAAATTTTCTGTGTAAGGCAGCTGTAAATTATGTCGTAGATGCTGGCGACAGTGGAGCCTTTCCTTGGGGGGCGTCTTTCCCACTTTGGATGTCATTAACGCCGCATAATGCAAACAAGCCTGACGATAGGCACCTTAGCAAATGCACAGCACAATAAGCGGAGAGGATAAAAAAAAATATTTACTCGTGCTTCGCACTGAACCTTTCCCCGCTTAATATATATAGAAGCCGGCAGCAGCCGAAAATGTTTTTGTCCACATTCTGCGTAGTTGCTTGGCACTTGGCAATTGCTCAGCTTTGCTCCTGGTCGCCTTTTGAGCTTCTTTCTTGCCTCCTGTCGCTGCGCTTCTCTTCGCTCTGTTCCTCATTCAGCCAGTTATGAAAATTACTGAAACGTAGCCAAGGAGAGGAGGCGGGGGCAGGAGAAAGTGGCAGGACCAGCAGGACGAAGGCACGCACACACAGGGAAACGCCAGCAAGAGCAACAACATGAGGAGCAGCTCACACAGGACAACGTGACAAATAAAATCAAGCTTGAATTGGGAAGAACCTCGGCGGGATTATGGTGACTTTGGGTATACGCTACTTACTTTTGTAATGTTGAAGAAATTAATGGAAAATTAAAAAAAAAAAAAAAAAAATTTAATTTAGGTTTCTAAATTGGTTTGTAAAAGATTTCAAGATTTAATTTGAAAATATTTGCGGTTTTATATTCTTTAAGTTAAAATAACATAACGATTTTAGGGTTGCCTTGCCAAAATTCATTAGAAAAGGTGAAAGTATTTTATTTCGACGGTTTTTTAATGAAGAAAAAATTATTTGTGTGTAAAAGTGGTGTAAAGTGGTTCTCACTTCAAAAAAACAAATTAGCTTGGCTAAAAAAGTTTATTAACTTTACATATTCCCTAATAATACGGCACTAATAACCATAGGTATTTTAATAAGCATATTAAAATATTTCAAGAAATATTTTAAAATATTTAAACAAACGAGTTCCCTGGCAAAGCAAGTAAAATAACATAAGAAGTTCACTTAAAATTATATATACACAAATTTAAGCAAATCAATAAAATAAAATAGTCTCTATTTGAAAAAAACATATCCGAACTCAAGAAAAAAGACTCAGTTTTCAAAGATATTTATGTAAAAAAAAAATTTATTTTTGAAAAATTATTATTGATTAAGTCTTGATCTAGTTTAAATCTTTAATAAACGTTTCCTAAAATATTTTATAAAATAAATATGAAAAATAACACTAAAAATATCATTGTTCTGCTGACTACCAAAAAATATGGAGGCAATTTAAAGTTTATTGGTACTTATAAAAATAATAAAAATACAAAATATTTTATCAATAACTTAATTTATATTTAAACAAAATAATAATAATTTGGATACTTTTTCTCTCTAAATTTATTTAAAAAAAAATAAATGTATTATAATTCCACTCTAAATGAATAATCACAGCGATAAAGTATTTGCGGTTCCCATAAATCTCCACCTAAAAGCCACTTTTTTGTCCAACTCATGGATGTAAGCATTTAAAAAGTAATAAACACGAGCGTCCTCTCATAACAAATCAACTCGGAAACTTCGAATGCAGCGCCGCCCCATTGGCTGGCCTTTTGGCTACAAAGCAGCGGCAGTAGGAAAAGCAGCCTCAGCGGCGACTCTGGATCTGACTCCGAATATAGAAACGATTCCCTGCTAGGTCCTTTCATTCAGTTTCATTCGGCTAGCGCTGCTGGAAGCGTGCGGACGTTCGTTGTTTAGAGCACGGTCATAAAGTCAAGTGGCACCTAAAAAAAAATAACACAAAAAATATAAAAAAAGGAAAAATTGAAACCGAAAAAAGGACACAAAACGTGCGGGGGTAAAGTGCAAATGGTAACGGTAATTTGCAGACATTAGCTCTGGCACACACTCACAAAGGTGATTAAATACTGCGGAGGAGGAAGTGCAAAAAGTGTCACATTACGCATACGCAGCGTATGCCCAACTTAAATGCTGGAAATTTAAAAAAGAAATTTAAAAACGTAATGAGCTGTTCACGTTGGAATTGAAAATGTTTGTCGTTAAGTTTGTCCCCTAAGTATGCCAAGCACGTAGTGGACTTTTGTGATGTGGATACGGCTCTTTGATTGTTTTATTAGCCATTTCTTGGATAGTAGTGAGGTCTTAAGAATTTTGTGAAAGAATTAAATAAAAAATAGTAAAAGCAACTATAAAAGTGGAAATAAATAAATTGAATAAAGTGAATATGTATTTAAAATAAAATTATTTAAAAAGTACAAAATGTGAGGCAGTTGT
>JAEIII010008447.1:0-28568 GCA_018905755.1 Drosophila ohnishii | reverse complement strand
TTACAACCACACCACAGCTGTTTCAGAAGATTGTCATAATCATAAATTACAGATTCAGCTGAAAGGCTTTGACAATAAGCGAGGTTACCACTAGGTAACACCTATAACCAGTTGGGAATTAAAGTACGGGAAGTAGAAAAAATATATTTTTTTTTTTAGAATAAATTTTTAAAGCCTTTAAAGTTTAAATAAAAAAGTTTAATTAATGTGTGGATTGATAAGTGTGCAATCATTATCCTTTATAGGTTGCCTTTTTAAACCGTTGCCCAATTTGAACTCTAGAAAAATATTAATTCCGAAACCCTTACCCCAATTAAAGGATTTTAATCAAAAGAGAAAATAATATGAGCCACACGGCTATTTAAGACTCCAATTATACTATCTACCCAAGAGCTATCATATGTCCAGCGAAAGGTGTGTGAGTTCCCAGAGTGATCAAAATCCAGACAACAATCCAATGGGGACATAATTGTGAAACAGCGACAATTATTTTCTATTTATGCCACTGTCCTTTGGCAGTAATTGGTGGCCTCTAAATCAATATAGAGCCAGAGCTGGCTGACCGACCAAATCGACAACTCAAAGTCTAATTGCCACGCAAGTCCGTATAGAATCGAGCTAACAAACCTTACAAGCGAACAGCAATAATCACCCGGCCATAAACACGATAAAGTGAAACAATAATAACAATAACAAACACAGCAACAATAATAATAATGACAGCCAAAAGTCTTCACAGCGTTTTTATCTGCGACAAACAATCTAAATGATATATTAAGCGCAAAGCAAATAACGCTCTTTTTGTCGTCACCCAGTGTCCTTTCTCTTTCCCGCTGCCCGAGTTAAGTTCTCCAATTATGCGGATTATTAATTTAACTGGGTCGCTGCCACAGGAGACAACAGAGGCACAAGAGAGGAGATATACCCTCGTTCCTGCTCCCGTGTGCCGATCGACCGACCAGTGACCACCACTTTTGTCGTTTCACAAGTTGTCAAAACTTGTCATTTAACCGACAATGAGCCTTGTTTGCTTTAATCGTGGTTATTATGCGTGCGGCTGACTTAGCCGCTCCCTCGGAATTATTAATGATGCGTCGACCGCTTTGGCAGGTGCTCTTTCCTGGCCACTGGCCACTGACACTGGCTCTGCTCCTGCTCCTGCTTATTGGCCATCTCTGAGAGTGTGTCTCTAATTAGTACACTTGCCAAAAATTAAACTATTACTCAAAAAATTAATTCATATTTAGGCATACATTTAAAATGTGAACTTATCTTGAAAAAAATAAAAGATTTAAAAATTACAATTACAATTAGGTGCTATTTAATTAAAAATTAAATTAAAGAAGGCTTGGCTCCCATTTTCTCAGTGTAAGTTGGCAGGATTCTGACGCATTTCGACTTCTGCGGACGCATTTTCGTTCGCTAAGCCAAATTAATTCGAGGCTGGATAATCCTGTTATTGCCGCATTTGCTGCCATGATTTATATATCACACCGAATGAGTGTCCGGTGGCCCAGTGGACTGTCCAATTAATTCTCACCAGACCTAATTTATTCGTAATATCCCAGTGAGCCGGAGACGTGGCAGGAGCAGGAGATGGGCATGCAAACGGACCCTTCCTTTAATTGGTTTTATAACAGCAGGGTGGCTCATTTGTCAATGTGGCAATCAATAAATTCGCGAACAGGTGGAAACTCATAACTGCGACCAAGAACGGGCTTAGGTTTCCTTTTTTTCTCTCCTTACTTTTTTTTTATTTATATTTTTGCTGCTGTTGCACAGTAGTCGCTGATGCGATGAGGGTTCTTCTCGAGCCTCGTGACGATCGGTTGGCCAACAGGTGATCGGGAGCAGAGTGCTGTTTTGTTATTAAGTTGTTAAGCTAAATTATTGTTTTTCCGTTTTTTTTTTAATGTATTTATAGTGCTGCAGTCCTTGCCATTGGCGACATTTAACAGCTCGTGCATTTATATTGTCCGAGACAATAACTATTAACAAGATAACAGCGAGCACGTTCTTACAATTGTTGAAAAATGTTAACACAAAGGAGTACATTGTATTTATTTTAATGAGCTATGGTTAACTAGTTAGTTAACTAGTTTTTCGATTTATTTAAATTAAATAACAGAAACTAATTAAAATTAAATGGTATATCCTTTACTTGGTTTTAGAAATATTTTTTAACCACATATTTAAGCAAAAATTCCTTGTACTCTTTATCTAATAATAATATTTCGATTTTCTCTACTGATAAAAGACCTTAAATTATGTATTTAACGTATGAAACATCTCCGGGGTTACCCCTTTTGAATTTACACGAATAACTGAAAGATAATTGCAAAATATACCCTTATAATAAATATGTGGCAACGGGAGCACACATCCCTTAGGGTAAAAATATAAAAGTTTTTGGCAGATAGTAAATGCCGAATAAAACAGGTTTATTTCTGGACAAACGCAAAGTCCTTGACGATCGTCAAAAGAAGTATTAAACGTGTCAATTGTTTTGTTTTATAACGTGAAAACGGTTTGTATGCTTGGTAATCATTTTGGCATTACATTTTGCACTCCAAATAGTGGTTAAATTGTATAAATTACAAACAAAAAAGGCTTAAATACTTTTGAATAACTTGCTAGATTATAAAACTTACCGTGGCTGGACACTGAAAGTAAAAAGAAAGGAAATATATATTAGTATCTTGGTTTTTAAAAATAGAAAACTATCCTTATAAGTTAAATATTAATATTTTATGTATGTAATTTAATAAATTTCTTATTCTTATTTTGATTAACCATTTCCAGTTCAGATTTCTCCCCTTTTTGTTTCCCTTTTTCCCTTCTAGAGACAATTAAGATGTGAGGCTACTTGCCTCATCATTTTACCATTTTTTCTGCCCTGGCAAAGCCTGTGAAATAAAGAGCATAATTAAATGCGTAAAGACTGCATGGAGAATCAGTTCAAGTTGGGATCGATAGCTGATTTAATTGTTTGACTAATTGAGAGATTTTTTACTGCGCCGAACCCCCAAGACGACAAGGCGCATCTCAACTACGCCGAGGACGCCGCTGGCCACATTATTTGCTCCATTTGGCACTCTGGTTAAACTTAATGACTTGATTTGCCCCGTCTGTGATGAGGTGCGGCTGATTAGCAAGCACTGGGGGACACATCCACATCCACAAGCAGATACAGATACAGATCCAGATCCACAGACTGTGTACGTGCAGCAACGTGGCCAACATCCTGGCCAGCGTCTCATCGGCGACAATGACTCGCCATATATGTATGGTTCAGCAAAAAATAAGAAAAGCCTTAAATTTCATGCAGAATTAATTAACCGCGGTGGCTACTGCCGCCGCTCATTTCGTGTCGCCGCCGCCCAAGTAGCATAGTACTTTTTGTGGCTCCCATCTCCGACTTCATCCGACTCCGACTCCAGCTACAGCGCCAGCGCCAGTTCCCAGTCCGATATTTGATGACCGGGGCAGACAACGCTGGAACACACAGAAACGCTCGACGAGAGCGGTCTGGAATTTCATTGAGAAACGTGCCCTGTACGCTGAGGTCGTGTCCCCGTCGCTTTGTCATGAGCATCTTTCTGGCCGGCTTTCTGGGAGTGCACTAGGCGAAAAAGTTTACAAATAAAACTACTGGAAAATTGAAGAAGTGTTTTAGTATCCCTACTCTAGCCTCGTTCTTAAACCTATAAAGGAAGTCATGGTTTGCTAGCCGAGAGATCAACTTCAAAATAAATTTCAAAGTGCAGCATTTCGTGTGGTTGAGATTGAGTAAATGGTTTGTCCTTTTGTTTTAACTTATAGAAAGTATTTAAAATGTATTTTTATATATATTAAAATTTTAAATGTAGAATTACTCCGATTATAGACCTTTATCCTATCAAAGGCGCTCCACAAAATTCGCATGAATTTTAAATTAATCAAAACAATATTAAAAGTATCCTATAAAATTGATTTCTTGATTGTTTAACATTAAAAATCGTAAAAAAAAAGTTCTTATGGGTTTTAAATCAGTTAAAGCCATATCCAAAAGCAAAATACTTAATATATGAAAGATTTATCTAATTTTCTACCATTAGAATGGCAAAAAAATTCTTATGGATTTTAAATGAGTTAAAATCTTGATTCAAATATGCTTTTCAACATTGAAAGCCTTGAAATCATCCCTCGATTTGTTTGTTTTTTTTTTTTTTAAGTAACAACATTTTCTGCAATTTTTACTTCATTATTTTTTCAAGTGCATGTCTGTATGCATATGCCGGCTGCTTGTTTGCCTGCGAATCTATGTTGTGGCGCCATTAGCTGCCTCGTGTCGCAATTTAATTACAAGCCCCGGTCCTCGGAGCGGGGACATCGGTGAGATTTATGCAAAGAATATGGGACTAAGCAGGCAATACGCATCAGGAATATCGGTATCGGAGGAGTGCGATGAGGAGAACCTGGAGGAGATGGAGCTGCAGCAGTATCACATTGCTGACATCACGATGCAGTTCAGTTGCACTTTTCCCCGGGGACCCGTCGCTTTTTTGATGCACAACTCAATTTGGCCAATGCGGGTATCGGTGTCTTGACTGGATCGGCTATGCGCTGGGTGATGACGTGAGCAGTTAGGCCTTAATGCCGTGCTGCCTGCCAAGAGGGCCATCACCGAGAGAGTGGCCTATTCAAAGATATTAAGGCGAAAGCACTTGTTGCCATCATCAGGCCAGGGAGCTTCTTTAAAATCGAATCACGTCCGCCCAATTTTTGGCCTCGAGACTCTCGGAGCTGGAAACCAAGAAACCGAGAAACCAAGCAGACACCACAACACACCGAACCCGGGAAATTTTAACTCCCTTGTAGGCGATTAAGTTAAATGCCACTAAACTAATTTAATAGCGATTCTGAGTGCATTTCGGGTAGCCCAGAGACCAGAGAGCTGTCCCTATCCTGGATGCCTTCTTCTTTCAGGAAACTTGCACCACATTTTCGCTGTTAAACATCTTGTCCCGGCCATCTTGTCACGTACGCGATCTCTGTAAAATAAATACACTCGACGCCGGGCCGTGGCAGATTGCTTTTCTATATGGAATATATAGGGTATATATGGAATTTAATTTGCGCTGACCCAAACATGTAATAACAATGCAATTTCATGTGCAATTTTCCGTTTGTCCGGGCCGGACCAGTAAATCAAAGTGAGTATTTAATAAAGCGCCTTGGCCATTTCCTCTTGGACATTCCGGCGACGACAGGGCTTGGTTGTTCTCAAGCCGATGCAGATGCAGATACAAGTTCAGATGCCGATACAGATACACAGATAGTGCCAGCCGGACATACATGTCTCGTTATGCAAAATGCCAGCCATCCCGAGGGCAGTTAGGGCCAAGTTTATGGTGCCTATGATCGGGATGGATGGCGCTTAGCGGGGGCAACCTGTTGCTCCCTCGGGGCGACGCCCCACGGGGCCGGATCGTAAACCCTGGGACACACATTCGGGATGATTAATTTAAGCACTTTTACGAGGCCGCTTCATGGCGCTCCTGATTTATTGGCGGCCAGTGGAGGACGCTGCTTTACGATTGGCCTCGAATAAAAGTCGCGGGGATGCTAAATACTCCTCCTGCTGCTGCTCCAGCTCCTGCTCCCATTTGGTTATTCGGCATTGGCTGTCCGTCCTCTAATGCCGATATTTCCTATCCCTACTCCACCTATTCCAAATCCAATTCCGATTGCAAACCGATCGCGATGGCTGCACTCGAACATGGGGCCAATGAGGAACCCCGAGTTCGTGTCTGGCAGCTGGCGCATGTTGCCATCAGACGCATTTACTATTTTGCATAAATCATAATGTAATCTGCATCTGGAAATGAAAACAAACCGAGACTCGGCGCAGCGAGGCGAGGAGCTGGGCTGCACCAAGTCAAGCGAAAATGTCCAAGCGTTTATAATTAACTGCGCGGCCAGAAACCGAAGACATTTGCAGGCGACATGCCGGTTTCGCCGCCTGCCCGCCTGGCCTTCGTTGCTTGCAGGACTCTCGGACCTCTCAGATCCGGCCAAAAATACTCGTACAAATGCGAGTCCGAATCCCGAGTTCGATGAGTCCGCGTCGGAGTAGGAATACAACCAGCATAAGCCTAAGTCCGAGCATAATCGCGAGTTCCTCAATGAAAGCCTGCAGCTTCTTCGCCCCAGCATCCGACAACAACGTCCACAACTTCCCAGCCGGCAAACAACTGCCAGATACTCCTTCTACAGCCACATCAGTAATGTGTGTGAGCACTGAGAGAAATATTGTAGGGGTTATTAAAAATAAAAATAAGAAATATGTTTGCCAAAACTATTCGATTATGAAAAAAAAAAAAGAAATTAATTAACCCCTCTCAGGTTAAGATAACGTAAAGCGTAAAAGTTTTCACAGGAAGTGCACCTAAAATTCCCAACTAGGAATTCAGCAATACACTAAACAGGGAAAAAGGAAACTGGAATAATTGTAACCTTAGCTAGGGATAACAGAAACTAAGGATATATCTATACAAAATCGAATTTTGATGTTTTAACGTTGTGATTAATCTATTTTTTATATATTAAATCAATTTTGGTCTTGATTGGTTTGTAATTTTAAAAAAGGTTTGGTAATATCGATATTTTTACTTCAAATTCAAGTTATTGATTCAAGTTCCTAGTTTTTTGCACAGTGCCTGGGTTTCGGCACAGGCGGTCACAGATTTGTGCCGAAGAGGAGCAGAGGCCCTAGAGATGCGAGGCGAAGATGGAAACGAGACGTGGCTGGAGTTGGAGCTGAAGCTGAAGCTTCGTGCTGATGCTGGCGGTGGTGCTGGGGATGGAGTCCGTCCACGTCCACTACGCAGGCAAATGAATAACCCTCACCTCATGCGCAATCGCGAAATCGCGAGATCTACGCAGCGCGCGGTCATCGGGCGCCTGCCAAAACTACGGAAAATAATTTATGCCCCAGTCGACGGACCGCGCAACACATTGGCGCAACATGCTCCATGCTCCGCGCGGAGGCAGCAGGCAGCAGAAATCACAAAAAACAGAAAAAAAAACCAGAAACAGCAAACAGCAACAGCAAACCGGCAACAAACAGCGAACTGCGAACTGCGATCAGCGGGTCGGATGTTAGCCGCAGCAGCCCGGCAACGGCCAAAATTATAAATTAATGAAATTTATGCACAATAAAATTGCAAGCGAAATTATTGATGCAGTCGTTCACGCTTTAAATGCTCCCTAAATCAAAAAAAGCGCCTCGAAAATTATTAATATGGCCGGCGAACATGCAGCCAGACAATCAGATGGCGCTAGGCAGACGCTACAAAAAAGCACAACAAAAAGAGGCAGTCATACCATTCGCATATATAAAAGCAAACTGAATGTTTGCGGCTATGTACAAATGTGCACAGGTATAAGCGCCGGATATGTTAATCGGTAGAACATGCACCTCTCTCCTGCCTCCATTGCCCGCCGCCGCTTAGCCAATTTGCGGCGGAGTGTATCTTGTTTTTCCTATCCAGAACACGGCCGATAGTAATGCCCCAAAATGGAGCTGCATTTAGGCTTTAAATACAGCATTTAACAAATGGGATTTTATACATTTTAAACACGGATTAATTTTAAAATAAATAATATATTATGTCATAATTTATCTAGAGCCTGAACTGTCTCGAATGAGTGGTCTATCGATTTAGCTATATCAATATCAATGGTCGAATAATTTAATAAATTTATTTAATATATCGTTTGCAATCTTAAAAAAATATTTATATTATTTCAAATATATTTTTGCGTTTTTTTTACATCTTCGGGGAATATACTCTTGACTATTAACCTTCAGTTTTAAGATAAGTCAACACACAGCAAATGTTTTTCTCAGTCTCTCAAGGTTTGCCTTGGCATTTTGAGATAACTTCTTTAGACATTTATTAAATATTTTTAAAAGTCATGTTAAGAGACGGTTTGCGTATCTAAATACAGTCTGTTGCTACAAATTATGATTGATAGTTTATGAGCTTTCTATAATTTTTCATAGATCATTGAAATAATAAAGATTATAAACATAACAAATAAAATAACTTTGTTTTGAAAAGTAATTTATTTAAATTTATGTAAGCCTATATTTAAATGAAATACAAATAAGTGTAGTTCTTGTTTCTTATGAAATCCCAATTTTAATTAAGCCCTTTTAAAAATTAAATTGAATAATTCTATTGTAAGACCCTCCAAGATATGACTTTAAAAGCCTTGTAAATTATACTTATTAATACTATCAGCTTTAAAGGCCATTAAACAAAGTCAAAAAAGGGTTTAAACAACAAAGTTAAACCCTACAAAACCATCCTTCTGAGAAATCTGCAATTTATAAATGCGTAATTTGAATATAATGTTTTAATTTTGTAGCCAAAAATGTAAATTAGTTGCGGTGGCTGCATCATCATAAAATAAATTGTCAAATTACACAGACCAGATAGATTTCACACCGCATTTCAAATTTTTACCACCAGAGGCCCTTTTAAAATTACAGAGAAAATTTTGTTTAAGCGAAAAACAAAACAAAAAACAGCTTTATCTTATCGCGGGCTGGGTTTTGGTTTTGGTTTTGGGTTTCCTTTTAAGCAACTAAATGGAAATACTTGATATTCCACGAACTATGGGTATGTAAATGCGTCTCCATCGCCAAGATATACATATATATATATATGGTATATAGTACTGGGCCAATACCCCAGCTGAGGCCCAAACCCAAGGGTCCCACCGCAGTTTCGTAACTTACGCAGAAATCTCAACTCGGCTCGGTTCGGACCCCGTTCGTGTTCTCAAGACAGGTAGCGCTCTATTGGGCTTATATCAGCGGGCTAAAAAATTAGTTCCTCAACGATGACAAATTAGACGTCATTAAGACAGAGCGGGCCACAGTGACCTCATCTCCTCATCCTTTCTGGGAAATCAACCGCGGACGCGGAACGTGCAACAAATGGGCATGGCCGCCCTAGTAGCTGAGAGCGCGCGTGGAACTGTTACTCCACATTATTTATGATAATCTCGATTCTGTGGCAGGCCCCAGACCTCGGGCCGCAGATCGGAGATGCCAGATCCCAGATCCCAGGTCTGGTCTCGCGGTTCGAGGTGAGCCAGACCGGGGCACAGACCAAGCCAGAGACCCGTCCAGTCCATCAGGTCAGCCACTGGCGTTGCGCATGCGAACATCACATCACAACATCAGGCGCTGCGTGTGGCCCCCAGACTGGATCCGTTCTCCTCCATTCCTTTACCTGTTGCCAGATTTTGCCGGCCCCCGGACAGAGTCCAGATTAATGCGAAGTGACATGTTTAAGTAAAAGATCCAGAAGCTTATCCGATAATGGCCACCATATTTATTAAATGGCGTATTTAATTTGAGCCACTGAACAAGGGGCTAAGCACAGAAAGAGAAATAGCTGCGAGTCCCTAAAAGGGTTTCTTAAAAGAATAAAACCTTTCAGCAGAAAACATTTCAATGAAGTGAAAATGGATTCTAGTTTTAGATAGTACAGTGTTTTAAAAGTAAACAAATAAGTTATAAACCCTTTTACCACTATTATTTGACAAATAAAAGGAAGCTTTCGTTAAGTTCATTCAAATAATAAACTTACAATTTTATTAATAACTGTCAATTTTAGAATTATTATAAATTAATAGAGAGATTATTTTAGCATTGAGCTTCTGTTTTCTACAATAAAGTAACCCCTGAATCAATCCCCTTAATCCCTAGTTTGTCTCAGTGTCTCCCTTTTGGCCCAGCCGTAAGCATAATTAACCCAAAAACGTGGCAGCGTCTTTAATTATTCTAGGCATATAGTAAAGCCGCGGCGGCGGCAGCAATTGGGCTCCGAAAAGGACCCAACACAGGCTCACGAGAGGCACCCTGCCGAAGATCAGAGCGAGAGAGAGAGACTGGTGGCTCCTGCCCAGACGACACGATTACCCCCAAATAGGCCCCGCCATAATCATTTGTTTCGGGCCCTAACAATGCAGTATCGATAGCGTGGTGGATCCTCCAGTCTCCATCCTCTGGCCTCCATTCTCCATCCACCATTCTCCTCCGCTCATGAACCAGGTTGCAGCCGCAGAAGCAGCCGTCGACGACGGTGGTGGCCGCTGCTGCTGGCCTTGTCGTTTCCGCTGCTGCCGCCTTTAAGGTTGGCAACTGGTAACTTGCAACTTGTGCTGCCAACTTCACCAGTTGCCAGTTTTTGAGACAACACGAAGATTAGCATGCGTGACTAACAGAATTTTGTTATTCGCGGCCGTCGCGACTCCTTTGGCTCCTTTCGCGAATCGTGGGCTCCACCGCCGCCGCCGTCCACGACTCCGTAATCGTTTGTTAATTTTGCTAATTAATTATTGAATTCCCGATAAAGCGGCCATTGAGTAATTGGCGAATGCTTAAATAAAGCAACCGAGATTAACGCTTGCCTCAATGATTAATTGAAAAATGGTGGCAATTTAGGAGTGGTTTCTGGAAACTGATTTTAATTGATTTTGGTTAATTGAAACATTAAGGGAAATATTATCTATAACATTTAATAAATGAACTAGCCATTTCTTTCTATATTTATTATTTGGTTTGGTGTGACTTTTATACAATTTTATACAAAAAAGGAAGTAAAGTGATCTGCTGATTCAATAAAAGATACAAAAAAATAAGTTCAACCCCTCCATAATTGATGTTCGATTATTTCCTTGACCATTTTCCGGTCCAGAGTTCTTTGCATAGTTGACCAGTTCAACCTTCTGCGCTCTTGATTTTCTTATTTTTTGGCTTTTTGGGCAACGTAACCTTTTTCTGTTTGACAAGCAATTGCACTCAGCCCAAAAATGTACCATGGCTTTTATTTTGCAGAGGTTTCTTTCTGCTTCGGAGAGGAGTCTGTGCGATCGCGACCCGTTGCATGTCTTTCTTTTTTCTTAATTTTTTTTTTAAACCCAATCCCAGCCCCAGCTTTAGTCTGGAGACCCCGGGTCTCAGCTCCAGTCCCATCGTCCTCATCATCAGCTCTCCATCTGCATTCGTCCCGTTCGCACAAAGTTTAGTTTCGTAATTTATGATGTCGCTATCGCAGCATCAGTCCCAGGATTTTAGGTAACGTGCGAACCCAGGATGGACCCAGAACCAAGGAGCAGGACCGGGAGTGGGAGTGGGAGTGGGAGGAGTAGGAGGAGCAACAGCAGCAATCCCACAGGGCGCAGGGAAAACTATTATCAGAAGTTTTATGTAAATTTTTAAGCATGTTGCCTGCCTGCCAGTCTAACATCGGAAATCTTGGGTCGGCAGCAACTGCCACAAGTTGCGAATTGTAATCTTTTGTCATCATGTTTGACAGCAGCAACGGCTGCCTGTCGTCCTACGCATCCAGCACACCTGCCTTGGTTCCCTCATTAATTATGCACGAGTCCCCTGTTCAATTTAACACCCTTTCCTCTGGAGGAGAGTGAGCCCAGGCATAAGTCCCACTTCAATTGTTTCAAACTATTATATAATTGTGTTGAGGCAGGGTAGCTCTTTAAGCCAGCCACAAAAGCGGATAAGGGTTTTATTTTAATTTAAGATATATTTATTGATAGAGATAAACCTGATCTTTGAAAGTCTAAACCAATTCTTAATCAATGAAACATAGCTTTGTAATTTGTAAACTGAAAAACCAACAATAAAAACTGGAAATAAAATTTAAACAAATTTCCTTCTCATTCCTATGTGAGATATATAACTTTATTTAACGATCTACCAAATAATTAACCCTTCATTTGTACTTTTTCAACGCGTTCCATCCTAGCGAATTAATTACTTTTTGGGCCACAGTCGAAGAATAGGCATCGCTTTTGCAGGGCAAAAGCTCTGACTCCACAGGATAGGGGCAATAAATAATTGTTTATTTTTTATCTCCCAGAAGTAAATGTACAACAACAATAAGTAAAATAAATAAACAAACAAGCAATACCAATATGGGCGGACCGATGGGCGGTCAGCGATTTCTGTACTGGGTTTACACTACACGGCGGCGTCCCTCTCTCGGCGAGTGCGCGGAGTCAATTTGAAAAATCGATTAAATTCGAATAAATGTTGGCGAGTGGGCTTAGTCGGATTTAAAAACTCATAACAACCAGGCAACACCTCCTTTTGTCCGAGGTGTATACGGAACAATGTGTGGGGTTCCCATTCCAGCTTCCTCCTCCCGGTCGCCGCCGCTGGCGATTTCTGGATCTCGTAGGATCGGATGAGGAGCAAAGGGTACGTGGCGGTGGCCAGCGTTCGGTATTATTCATATTTATTTTGCACAATTTATGACCCGGCGAGCCCTCTGCGCATCGCTGGCATATACGTATTGACAAATTTTCAGGGCCCTCTGGTGCTGACAGGCATCCGGAATGGGAATGGGAATGAATATGGGACTGGGACTGGGATTGGGACTGAGACTGGGATCGGGGATCGGGAATCGCGGGAATCAGGAATCGGTAGCTGGCGCTAGTACATGGAACGGTGGCACTGCCTGCGACAGGAACACGGATTCTCCCAAGGCGAAAGCTAATCAATATACATACGTTCGGTTTGGCTGGGATCGGCGTTGATTGCTTTGCCGTTTACCTCACACACTGGGGCGATATATTTGAGCACTCAGAAAAAAAATATAAAACCCAAAATATTGGAATGCAAGTAATAAGCTAAAAAAAGGATACCAATTCATAATACTCGAAGATTAACAGGAATAAAGTATTTATAATCATTGAAAGGAGATCAGTTTCTCTCTATCCAATCAATTTTTATCGTTCATTTGTTTAATGCTGATGAAATATTATTATTTTTCATTTAAAGAAACAAATAATAATATTCCTTTAAACTGTAATGTAACTCTTCAAATTCTTGATACTAAATTTCCCAATTTTTTCCGATCCTACATTTTTTGCTCAATCAAACGCTGAATACATTTTGCAAGTGTACAAAAGAATAGAAACCCCATTAAAAATACACATAATTTATTTTCCAAGTGTAGGGACCCGCACACACGCTATTCCTTGGGTCCATGCCATTAAACGTGACAAGTTGCATGTCCAAATAAAGCAGCAATGACCTCCATCAAACCGATATCGCAGATCGAGATCCGGGGCCATCAAAACGGGGCGTAATAATCAAAAGGATCGTGTTTAATAAAATGCAAAACGTTGGCAATCGCCTTCCTGGGCGATTGTAATCGTCTGAGATCAATTCCGTACCGTTCGGATCAAACGTGGAGAGACTCTGGAGCAACACAATGGTAATGGTGGAGGCCGGGCCAGAGTCAATCAGGAATCCATCTTCGTCAGCCAGGCGAGGCGATTGTCTGCCGGACTTCTTGGTGGTTAACATGGCGCCTGAGTTTGTCGTTTTGGGAATTGTCAGCAGCGGATCATCAGTCGGGATGATCGTCTCAATGACTTTGACGCGCTTACTGGCTTCGCTCCTTTGTCTGCCACACATCCATTGTTCTCTGGCCTTATTTTAGTTTATTTTTATTTTATTTTCCTGGCGACTGGCGGCGACCGCGGCAAATGGATGTCCGTGGCCGGCTCATGAAATGTCAATCAAGTCATAGAAATCGCATTGCTGATTGACTATGCGAAAGTAGGTGCTCCGCGGAAGTTGGAGAATCCCGAAGACCCAGTCGAGCCTGGATCCACACACAGCCACAAAACAATTCAATTGAGGCAGCAAATAAATCACGTAGAACGGACTCAATGATCGTGGACCAAAAGCTTTGTTTCCTTCGGTTTTGTTTTTATTTTATTTTTTCGGCTTGGTTTGGTTTTTTCCTCGATCTTTGGGCCTGTGACAGATCTCTGGTGGGTTCTGTGGCAGGAAAAAAAATGCGCACGGTCCAGGCTACAGGCTCCCGAGGTTCTGTTTTATTTTTATTTTCCCTCTTTTTTTTTTTGTTTTGGTTAAGCCTTTCGTTTGGGACTTTTCGTAGTAGTTATCTGGGAAGTTTTTCGAATGTCGCTAATTTGACGACTGCACGATTGCATCAAGTCGCCGGCGAGCACAGGACGTCTTCAGTCTGGACGAACTCCCGCCGATGCATTTACAGATAAGCTCAATTTCGTTTTTGCTGACACTTTACTTTACCGTCGGACCGTCGACGGTCGAACCTCTTCGAGGAGCAGCCCCCAGCATCGCCGGGTTTCACGTTTTCGAGTTTTCGAGACATGTCGCCGATTTCGGATGGCACAAAAATAAAAATTCCAGTCCCCAAGTCACGGAGCTAAACACGCTAAAGTCTCTCTTAGCCCCGAGTAGCTCCTTAATGGTCATAACAGTTTCTTCGATGGCTTTGCATTACCACCGGCATTGGTCATAACCGCCTCAACTTTTTTTTGCTTAATGGCAAAACCACTACCGTCTACATTCAATTAAGGCTCGATTTAAATTGACAGAGTGTAGGTTATTCGGTCTGGTTTGGCAGAGAGCAGCCAGTAATTGTGAATGACAATAATTGTGGAGACAATCGGTGGAGCTCGGACCCGTGTAGAGGTGATTCTGGCCACATTCTGCCCGGCAAGACATCCGTTGGAACGTGCAAGATGTTGGCGCCAACAGCGCCACCCAATAATGCCACAGGGATACTCGTAATAATAAAGACGAATTCCAGCAATGGAACGCCAGCTCAGTCCGGTCTTGGACCGCATACAATCGTCACTTTGGACCAAGGATGACAGTTGGAAGCTCTGCAGGAGTGGAGAGTTGCCATGTTTATGGTGGCGTTCATGGCCTTGTAATATTTTTGAAAGTCTTTGTTAAAAGTTAAGTTGGTTTTTAATTAAATAAGTAGTAGATGCTACAGGAAATTCTTTTATCTTTTGGGTTTAAAAACTCAAAGTAGAATATCAGTATGCTGAACTGGAGAATTTTAAGGACACTCTTTGAAAGAACTTGAAATTCTCAATGTTGAAAAGATACAAAATAAATGTAATAATTAAAATGGTACATCCCACTCTGCATTTCATATCTAATACAACTTTTATACAAAATATTTATAAAATCGCATAATTAAGTCTACAACAATTCACTGCACTTTAATCCTAGGTAAAAAGTCAACCAATCCCCGCCAACTATCATTCAAAGCTCATGACCCAAATCAGAGGAATGACTTCAAAGACTATTTACGACAAACGACAATTAAATGGGGGGTTTTATGTCTGAAAGTGTATCAGTGACGATGGCCGGATGACTGCCACGGCTTTTGCCCTGCTCTGGTCTTTCCCAGAAGGGAAATCCTTTCGCATGTCAACCGACAGTATTTCCACCGTTCGCCGGCAAGACAGACACCGGGTGAACTCTAAACTGCAGAATAACTAAATATATATACCAAAGCCGCTGCTGTTCAGGGAAATATTTTGATGACATTTATGCGTTTTAGTCCGCTTCCACTTCCCCATTTCCACGTCATATGTCGGCAGGGACGACGACACAGAGCTCTAATTAAATTTAATAGCTGCGCAGCGACATAAAATTGAGCCACCAACGTGGCGGGACGACGGACCGGGGATGGCCGGCGGCGGCGGCAGGTCGTAAACACATTTGATTTGATTTCTGGAAAGGCTTCACTCATTTGACAGCCGACGGAGCCGTTTTCGCCGGATTGCTGATTGAATTGTCACCTCAATTTAATGATGCATCCCACCCCAGTTGCCAGTGTCTTTCACACAAGCCGACACTCGGAGTTTGGTTTGATGTTTCCATTTCATCTGGAAGGGAATCATATGCCACTTGGCTGCTTGGCGGCGCCACCAACGCCGCTGACACACATAGAAATGGAGTCGCAACATGGGAATATATATATATAGTTTATATATATCCTATCCAAGTGTGCCGCCAGAGACTACTGTTCTGTCAAAGGTGTCAGAAGTTTTATTGCCTTTGTGGACGACCTGTTGAAAAGTTCATGGTCACGATGTGCGGAGTGTCTGCAGACGGACTTTGAAGATGCTGCTCCGCCTTAGATCTTTACACTTTATGTGATTTGCAAGGGTATTAGTCAATTAAAAGGTGTCGTAAATATGGAAGATAGAAATATTAACTTTTGATAGTGAAAAAACTTCCTTAATTTGTACAAGTTCTTATTTAAATACAGGGCCATGGCTAGGACCTCGATTGGCTGGAATGTCCTACTCGTATTCGAACTCGCACTCGCACTCATCTACATGGGCTTGTCCAGCCGCTTGAGGTTGTTTTGTATCCCAAGTTTAATTAAATTTCTGGCATACGACATCAGCAATCAAGCACTGGCAACATGGCACCGTCACCGGCACCGGCAATGGTCACCGTTCACCATTGCCGCCGCACCACGGGTTAGATGGATGCACAGTCATGGACATGACTCTGTGTAAACGGACATGCACATTTGAATTCGGTTAAATAGTCCACCTGGGCATGCCATCCACATCCACAGCCACATTCACATCCCGAGCCAATCCGGAGTGGCTAATGTTTTTCGATCGGGTTCGGACTGGGGGTTGATGGAATGCCCTTGTACCAACGGGCATGAAAGCCACATAGGCGGAAGGTATCAGTATGTGCATATATTCAAAACGCCGGCCGCTGCTAATATGTAGTAGCGAGCGGCTTATAAAATGTTACAAGTTTTGTATTAATTAAAAACTTCGGCTTGTGTGTGTACTTTTACCAGGTTATATACATATATATTTTTTCCCTGGCGTAGAAGCTGCTCCTTTTGCACGTTCAGGTGTTCCTGTGCGGGGTTTTGCACGGTTAAAAAATTTAGGGGGATTTCAAATGAAAATTCTGGGTAAAATTAGAGCTTCTTGAAATAGTCTGAATAATTTTTAATTGTAGATTAGTTTATATCGAAGTATAAATAATAAAATAATAATAGTTAATGCTTTAAATTTTTTAATAAATTTTAAAATGAATTTTTTGGTATCTGATTCTGATTTGTACCCATTTCTTTTCGCTCTGTGCGTGTGGGTTGGACCTTCGCAACCTGAGCGCGGGCTTGTCTATTGTTTCCCCGTCCGCCAGTCCAGTCTGTCCGATTTTGGTAGGGGCGGTGGGACCGCCCCAAATAGACAAGCATGCACCGTTTTGCAATTTAAGCTTGTCGACGTTGCTGGTGCCGTGATGTTGGTGTTGCCGTTGCCTTTGCCTTTCCAGTACCCCCAGTACGCCATTTCCCTGTCCCTGGTCTCCCTATATTCTCCGCCAGCCATGAATCCATTCCATTCCATCCATTTCATCCATCCATCAACGTGTTTGACCTAGCCGGCAATTCGGTTTGACATGCGGGTAAATTGAATTTTCCTTGTTTCGCATTTGTTTCGAGTTGTTTCTTTTTTGATTTTGGCCCGTTGTACGAATTACTTATTCAAATTAAAAATATTTCTCTCTTTTTTTTTTTTGGTATTTTCGTTGGCCATGTTGTGTTGCCCGATGACTGGGGAATATTTATTTGGAGTTTCTCCCCACAGTTCTCGCCCATTTTATTTACATACGCGTACATATGTAAATGGCCGGCCTGAGAGAGTGTGAACAGTGTGTACTATGTAAATACATAATCCTGTCGGCATACAAGTGTAACTGAATCTATCAGCATAACTTTTTAGGGTCCGTGGCAGATTTCACTTGGAATATGTTTCAAGTTTGTTTAGAAACTAATTTTTGGGCAGTCGAGTGGTAGGAATAATATTATTTTAAGGGGTATCATGGAAAAGAGATAGGGTTCCTTATAAAAGTATTTTCTACCATAGCAATTTATTTTAAAAAAGAAGTTTGTCAAAGGAATTATAAAGTGTTCAAAAAAGAAATCTTAACGACGAAGGTATCAAGGGATAAAATTAACATAAGTAACCCTATACAAAACTATAATCTTTCTAAAATATAAATGCCATATAAATTTTTTAAATATTTTATAAGAAAATTTCTCAAAAAATAACCTTACTAATTCGATTTTATTGTAATTAAACACTAAAAAAACCATCTTTTTCAATCACCTAATAATCATTTGCGTGTAAACACACACAGTTTCAAGGAAAAATCAAATTTTTTAGTTGGTTTCTCATTCAGCAAATGAAGCGAATTAATTGTTAATTTCTTTTTTATTTTTTTCGGGGTCTTCTCAGTGGAACTTGAGGCATTAGGTTAAGTGGCAATCCCACTCTGATTTATGGCTATTTCCGTCTCGTTGCGATTTCAGTGATTCAAGGAATTGGAAGCGCCGCAAAATGAGCTGCCAGTTGGCAGTTGCTCATCCGGGGGGGCGCTGGCTCATTAATTGATTGCACTTATGGCCCTCAAGATTTGCATTCGCATACTCGTCCATGTACGCGCATGCAGCCGAGTGTGCGGAATTCATTATTTCCGGGAACAGTGCATTTGTACGGCAATTAGTCTGCTCGGGGGCATCATAATATACCACGGATACCGCAGCTACCACGCCCATGGGCCCATGTGCCCATGCTTGTGCCCATGTTCCTCTGCGGACGGCATAAATCATCTTGCAACGGGGCCGACGCCCCAGTATCAGCGGCGTTGGATATGTGGGACATAAATACCCAGGGACGGCAGCTCCGAAAACGCCGTCTAATTGAGAGACACCACTGGCACTGGCACAGGGACGGGCAAAACGCAAATCTGGCGCGGATCGTATTGAGTTCTCACACTGAGAGAGCCCGCACGAATCCCCCCTCAATCCCAATCTCGAGATGTCGCGAGCGGAGCCATTTTTCCATGTCTCATTTGCGGCGACCCTCGGGTATTGGGGCTCGACTTTCCCCCAATTTTGAGTGGGGTCACACGCATGTCATAAATAAGTGTAAAAAACAGCTCTAGTCTTTGATGGACTAGGGAATACCACTGTTGGTCATTTAAATGTGAGACATTTTAAAACCTAACTATTAAAGATTAAGTAAACTAATTTATATTTTATATTATTTATACCTTTCACTAGTTTTTTAATATCTAAAATATTTATTTATTATGGAATAAATCTGTTTTAGAATATTTTGGTAGACTCAGCATACCCTGTGGCACTATCTATAAATTATTGAGTCTTAGGAAAATCTCGCTCTTGTTCTCTTTAATTTATGATCCTTTAATACCAAAATTTCTCCATCGCAATAAGTTATGGTGGCTGCTTTTGAATATTGTGTCAAAACATTTTTGATTACCAACAATTAACAATTCTCAAAATAAGCTCAGGTAATAATTTTAAAATTCTTCTTCTTCAAAATTCTCTTTTTGAGGGTGAAGTTTGAAAAAAGGGGAATAAATCAAGAAATATGCCTCTGAAAAGAATAACTACATACATAAATTATAGCGAAAACTCAACAGAAACAATTTAAAATGTTTAAAAAGTGTAAATTAATTGTATTTTATAACTTAAGTAATATAAATTAAATTGATTATGATTTTGTATTTCAGATATTCTATTTTTATATTTCTTTTTGAGAAACACTTTGAAAAAGTCATACAAAATCAGGGGATTTTAGGCTAACTTCTACTATTACTGATATTGAAAACTAGATTTAATTTGTTAAAATTAAAGACTTTTTAATAAGCAGAATGCTAATTTTTTCTAAGTTCTCCTACAAAAATCCAAGCAATTTTTAAAAGAAATATTAGGACCTAAAAATCCAAATCCAAGAGCAAATATTTATGAAAACCAAAGAAACAAATAAAATAATGTAAGACCCCGATAAAAATCATCAAAATCCTTCAATTTGAATATTAACCAATTATGCTGCAACACACAATTAGGCAGCATAAAATCATTTGCAAATTTTGAAATGGAAATAGCTTGTATTGTGTCAGCTGCCTTCTCATCCTCGACTTCTTCCGGGGATCCCTCACTCGTCAGTGGTCGTGTCCAATGGGCGGCTGGACCCTGTCTCTGTGTCTACGTCTATATCTATGTCTTTATAGTGATAGTTAGGCCTATGGCCGACGGAGTTGTGCTCACGCCCACTTCTTAACATGCGCTACAAGTGCTAAAAATGCTGAAAACATATTTCACAATTAATTGTCGCCTTGGCTGGTGTTGCTTGCCAGTTGCCAGTTGTTCGCTATGCGACAAACGGCCCCCTTTTCCCCCTGGTTTGCCGCCTTGCCACGCCCCTGTCCCTCGGCTGTCGTTATTATATTTTCCTCGCATTTTTAAGTGTTGTTCGACATGGCAAAAACAACGCGTTGCTGCTTAATTTGTCGTAATTAATGCTTATGAATAGTTCGTACTTGTCGCATTTGTTAGTGGCACAACGTGGGTGGAAAGTGGTGGCCAGCCAGTGTCTAATGTCTAGTGTCTGGGAGAAGATCGACGGCGGCTTACCTGCAGCTTAACCAGTTCCGGGAACTCACTGGCCATCTTGGCCAGCTCCTGGTAATTAGCCTTTGCCATCGAGACGATCCACTCCTTAGCCTTGGGATGCGACAGTGTAACCTCCGGCGAATCCTTCTCCTCAATTAATTGCTGAAAGACACAGAGAGAAAAAGATGGTGAGTATGGGGGTCGAGCAGAGCTTGCGGAGGGGCATAAATTAATTATGCATGTTTCTGCCACTTTGTCTACGACTTGGCGGGGGCGGGCCAAAAACGAAAACAAAAAACAAAAAAATATAGAAAACCAAAAACGAAAAACATCGGCACGAAGCGGGAATAAAACATAGAAAGCCCATTGAGAGCATTAACGCCAACACAGTCGTCGCCTCCCGGAATATACGATTCTAATTTACCCAACTCGCACACACTCATACACACCAGCGAGCGGGTAACATTGCCCCACAATCCCAGTGTGTGGCATCCGATGGATGTGCATATGGTTATGGATATGGATGTGGATGTGGAACTTGGAGGCGGGGCCCAGGTGCACTTGGAAAAATAATATAATAAGAAAGAGATTGATTGTAATAATATATATATCTATAATAAACCGGAACAAATTTTATAAAAACTAATAACTACAATAATCGTGTTCTTATCCAGAAAAATCCTTAAGAATTCGAATTACTTGATAACGCATTACATTACTGCAAAAGGGCGTGCCGGAATAAATACTTAAGAACTCTAAACCAAAAATAAACTCTTAGCCTAGAAATTTACAAGTTACTAAAAATTGTCTTGTAATGTAAATCTCTTTCCTATTTGTATAGCTTTAAAAATGCATATAAAATTTTTCTAAAAATTCTCACGTAATATAAACCTTTTTCCATATTTTTCCCAGTGTCTAAATAAGATGGCACCGAGATATTGGGGGATGTGAATCCGGTTGGGGGATGTGTGTTGTTTGCGAGGGTGCAGGGACACGGGCGTAAAAGCTGGATGGTAATTATGCTCACGCATTCGACGGCGCCATCGCCATGTTCCTCCACTAATTATGAAGGTAATAATTTTTATTTATTAGGCGCGTGCTTAAGGCAGAGTCTGCGATGGGTATATAGTACATATGTGTGCCTTTCTTTCCTTGCTCTCGAGGATCTCCCGGTAAAAAGAAAGTTGCTTGTTTTTTGGTTCGTTGATTTACGGAGTTTTTTATGCCTGAAGGTGGGCGGGAGGGTGTCTACTTTTACCCATACCCACCCGCACCCGCAAAACTCGGCTGCTGATAATGAGCCCTCTAATGATTAAGAGGGGATGGGGTTTCCGAGGAGATGGGAATTTACGGATGCGGATGAGGGAATGGTGGACTGGGACGGGGTTTCCGAACACATGTGCCCGCGACAATAAGAACAGCAGCCGACATGTGTGCCTCATATTTACGAGCGAGCAACACATTTTCGGCAACTAATTATCCATTCGCGTAATGTTCGCGGCCCTAACAAGGAGTGCAGCATTTCCCATTCCCAGCTCCTGGTCCCCGAACTTCACCTGAACAACATCACCCACTCTTTGTCGGCCTTTATTATCCCGGCCTAACATTACATAGCTAATAAATACAACGACGACATTTGAATGCCGCATTTGGCCGCAGGATGCGCAGAACGCGTGCCAGGATCTCTCACTCCCATCCAGCGCCTTCGTTCGCTCGTTTATTTACACGCCACTTGACTCCCGAAGTGCTCACGTTTTTCCAATTACGGCCAACGGGTGGCGAACGGGGCACCGATTTTCCCCAGGTAAGGGTAGTCGCCATTTGCAAATGCCGAGCAGTCGAGCATTATGGCATTCTGGAAGGCGAGTCGGACGAGGCGACAGGCGTAACAGGAGCAGAAACAGGAGCAGAACATCGCAGAACAGTACAAACATTGAGACGCAGTGCCCCCTGGCAAAGTGGCCATGTCAATGCTAAACAAAAGAGCCCAACCCAAAACAGGACCCCAAACCAACCGAGTTGAACCCAAAAGCGAACCGCCCACCACACTAGGAAAAAATATAAAGATGTTGCGAAATCACCCTCAACTTGAGGGCTTCAAGTTTGCAAATAGAAATTATTGGGAATATTAACCAATTATGGAGGAGGATAAGAAGGATACTTGTGGGTATTATTTAGTCTTGTCTGCAGATATGAAAATTTTTTTTTAGAATTATACAGTTATGAGGATATGAAATATAAATCTGTTTTGTTTGTCCCAAAATACAAATTTTTTTTAAAATGGAAGTCATTAAGCCTCTGTCCAGAAAATGATTATACAAACGTAGTGAATAGAATCTTCTAAATAAATGTTGTAGATGACATATTTTTATAAAAAAAAAATTCATAAAACAGAGTAAAATGTCGAATAAAAAATATAAAAAGAAATAAAGGTAATAAAAACCTTTTAAAAATAAGTAATCATATTTTTCCCCACTGCATTCACCCCCAAGTGCTCCATTTCGATGGTATGTTGCTTTTTATGGCTTTCGCAACACAAAAAAAGAGGAAAAATTAAAAAAAAAAAAAAAAACTAGGAAAAACCCGGAGCAACAACTCGGACTGGAACTCTGACTCGAACTCCAACTTTGAATCCCGGACAGGGGACTTTTGGGGGGTTGAGCACCGGTTGCCCTTGTCTATAGATATCGCCCCGGCCACACTCGTCCTCCCCAATCGCTTGTTTGTTGGCCAGTTTTCTTATGTCCCGTGTCCCTTTATGCCCGATATTATATCACACAGCTGGCCGTTGTCCTTTGTCTGGATGCGGACTGGCGGACTGGCCATGGGATCTCTGGCTGGGTCCTGGGTTCTGGATCCGGGGGTCTGGGCCATGTCCCTTCAGTGTTTACGTTTGGCCCCGGCGAGTCTTACCTTTAGGAGCGAATGCCCACAAAATGGTCGTGTTTGCCATTTCCAGGGTCCGGGATCCGTCCATTCTGTCACTTGGGGTTGTGTCTGAGCAGAGGGGGAATGGGTTGTGGGTGTGGCACTGACTGCGCTCCACATCGGTTGCAGAGAGAGGGAGAGAGAGAGATTGTTGCTGTTGTAAATTCAACCGCTTCGGGACACAGTCCGTTGTTGTTTAACAGCAATAACAACTTTTGGTTTGTTTCCTTACATTTTTAATTGGGTCCTTTGTGGGCTGCCATGGCCGTGATGAGAATGGCTTTGCCTAACTAATTTCTATTGCTGCTTATTGGCTATGTTAACATGTTTCACCAACTTGTTTTATGCAAAGGGTTTTGCGCCACGGATTCAGGTTCGGTTCGTCCCTGCCACGCCCCCTCTCTCTATTCCCACTCCCATTCCCAATGTGGGTCGGGTCTGGCAGTTTTATATGCATTCTGGGACACACACAGAGGAGGTGCCTCCGATTTTAATAAGGATATATATGCGGTATGTTTGATGCTGCCACGGGGCTGTAGGTTTGGGATTTGCTTTAAAGTATATATTTGTGATGATGTTGGGGGGTTTAAATTAAAATCAGACGGGACACAGGACATAGGGGTAAGTTTTGCTTTAGTTTTTATAGTTAGGAAAAAAGAGGTAATTAATTTTGAAGGTTTACTTCAAGAAAATAGAGATACAACTTATGAAAACTAAAAATTAATATCAATAATTATTTCTTAAGCTAAAATATGTATGAAACCCTTTCTAATATTTTTGTAAAACTTCCTCTAACAACCTTTGTTATTCCAGGAATTTCACTATTCAAGGTGGCCAAAAGACCTTTCCAAAAATTATAGTTTATTAGTTTTAGCCTGTTTCCAATAACATCACTTTATATAATGGTATTTCCCCTTAACATTTTCCATTTCATCAATCAAAATTGGTTAACAAACTCAAGTTACTTCTATCAATATTAGTTATTTAAATAAAAAAACATTTGGAGTCCGCTTTGGGGGCGTAAATTAATCAATCCTTTGCCAGCGCACAACGGTGCTGAGTGAGCGTACAAAATGCTAAATCATCGAGCTAATTAAAAACGATCGAAACGAATTTAATTGATCAGCCAAGACTATGAGAGGGGTCCCACAATTACAGTTGCAACGCCAAAATTTCACGGTTCATCATGATGGATCTAAGCCACTTGCTCCCCAGTTTTCTTTAGTTTTCGTTGGGAACTTGGTCACGTTGGAAAAAATCCCATGAATTAGAATATATCAGAGGAATCCCTCCTCGAAATTCCTACAAAGATGACGAGCCACTTTCCTTAACGGTTTGCGATGATTAGTTATTTTCTTTTTTGGGGCATCCATCAAACCTATCCCAATATATATTGTTTACAACTGAATTTTAATAATTGCGTGAAGACGGTTGGCGCCACTCGGAATGATGGCGTGTCTTGTTAGCGAATCAATTTGTTAACAAGCTGTAAGCGCTTACAGATACTTTCTTTAACCCGCAGTGGTCTGAATAAGAGCTATCCGATCCGTATCAAGTGAATGATGATAGCCACCTTTCTATTTGCTATATTCATGTTTCAGACAAATTAATAATGACTTGTGAGAAATACAAGGGACTAGCTTATGCAAACTTATTTCGGGGAATTTAAAGTCTTTAAATATTTATAACTCTAAATTTTCCTTTCAAAAACCACTTTCCAAGTTCTTGACTCATATCCCCCTTTAATTTAAAGTTAATTTCTGTATTTTTAAGAAAAGTGTAAATCCAAAAACATGAAATACGTGAGAAAATCAAAGTTGCGGCGGCTGTGATGCTTTGAAATAGATTCCCATATATTTTTAAGGACAAAGAGGAGTTTGATTTTTCCATGTCCGAATGTCTGTACAAATAGGCACTTAAGTTCGCTTCCCTATGTTTTAGTGGGATTTTATAGCATCTGACGTGCCTGCCGTGCCGTTGACAATCCCAGTTTGACGTACATCCACTGCTGCTGATGCTGCGGAGGAGCAGCGCTTCCTCTAAGCATGTTCCTAAAGGGACGACACCATCCGTCTCTCAGACAGATTCGGATGATTTATGCACTGGGGATATCTATTCGTTTCAACTCCAAATTGCGTGATTGACAGGTCTAAGTGGTTGACAGTTGTTTGACAACTCGGCCCAATTGCACTACTATAGCCTTGTAGCATTAACTAAGAAACGAAGAAACGGTTCCTTCGTAACGCTTGACAAATTCCACTGCCACATGCTCGCCGCTCCCCGAGATTGATATTTCCAAATTAGAATCTAAGAAGGAGAACATGCAACAAATTATATATGTATCCATCTTCCGTCTGTTGAGTGGATTTCATTCGGTGAAGTGTTGAAGGTTTCCCTTGCTTGATAATTGAGATGGTCTAATTTTTTTTAAAGATTTTAAAATGGGATATTATTGTGTTGTAAGTTTTAGATTGATTTAGTTTTATTTATACAAATTCTCTAATATAAACATCATTTAGAACAACAAAAACATGCTTTTCTAAACTAAAATTAAATATATATATATTTTTTTTGTTCTTATAAATAATGTTATTTTTAGAAACGGGTTTTTGGGACTAGATTTGAGTAAGCCCGCAAGAATTCCGCTTTATACAACTGTTTCTAAACTAGCCAGGCTTGTCATCAGTAATTATACTATTGCTAAATAAGTACATTACTCATAGAATTTATCAACAATTTGGGAAATGATAAATGCGCTGATGCTAAGGGGTGGCTTGTGGACTTTGGACTTAGCTCCGTTCTAGTTTTACTTCAAGTCCAAAATTTCAGTAGAGATTTTTCAATATTAATAGTATTTATATTGTAAAATTATTAAATTAAATGGTGCTTGTTAACCTCTTTAAGAAAAAACTTTTCCTTATTTAAAGTTATATAATAGACCCTTAAATTAATTTTTGGCGTAATAAAAGCTTACCTAAATATCTATTAAAAATATGCTCAAATTCAAGCCTCCTCAATTTTTCCAAGTGTTTGCCTGGCTCCATGCATTTATTGGCCACACACAAAATTTCTCACGTAACTTATTCCTGGCTTGTACTCGATATGTACTAACGTACACATAATAAGCTTTTGGGGTATCAACAAAAATAAAAAAGGAAAACAACAGCAGAAAAACAGAGCCTGCAGAGAGTGAGCAACAAACACCCGCTTGGCCTAAGTGCCAGCGAGAAGTGTCGTCATGGGCAGTTTGATGGAACAAAGTTACTAAACACATCGGGCTCGAACTCGGATTCGGAATCGGAGTACATGTGTCCGCACATGTACGTACACATGTCGGGCATCAGCTCTCCAGTCCGTTCTCCAGCGGGGACACAAAAAAAAAAAGTGGACAGAAAGCGAACGGAACGAACGATGCAGGCGCATGTAGTTTTATGAGACTTACATTTATATTGTCCACTAATAAAATTAATGGATTTATTCAATTCGAGCTGGCGAGCTGTGCTGGTGGCAATTCGTGACAAGGCTCTGGGAACTGACAGACAGTTGGGTGACCAGCCGAAGTAACCAAACGTAGCCAGCAGTTCCACTTGAGGAGGTGTCCCAGAAGAAAAAAAAAGCCTGGGACAGCCACTGATGCATTGACAATAATTGCTCGGGGTTTCAAGGGCCGCCAGATCTAATCTAAGCCTGATTTGTAGCGGAAAAACATTTGAAATTATGCAATGATGGGAACCATTTCAAAAGGATTTACTCTGTAGAACTGGCTTTTAATAAGACCCTGTTTAGGCCTTCATTGAAGCTTAAATACCAAGTATAAAAAGTGGGTAAACTCGTCTAGTTCTCTTGAAAATATGATAATATTCATAGTTATGCGACCATAATTAATCACAACTTAAAACCCCTGCAAAAAAGGTCGCGTATATGGATTGTCTCCCAGGCGAATCTTCCCACTGACACACACACACACACAGGAAATGAAACGCTTGAGAAGAAGGGCTCCGGCTCCGACTACTAAGCACCCGCACTTGCAAACCGCACCCTCTCCAGCACCCGCATGTCGGCTAATGCCCCTCTAAACCAGTTCTCGTCACTCACCTTCTCTGGCTTCTTCTTGGCTGGCGGCGATATGATTTTGGCCTCCTCTTCGGATGCCATCCGGTTGAACTTGCGCGTGGCCTCCTTTACGCTCATGGGATTCTCGGCCGCTTCGCCAGTGCCACCGCCGCCTGCGCCCTCTGGCTTTGTTTCTTCAGCCAGCTCCGGCTTTTCATTGGAGCTGCTGTCCGTGGAGGCACCAGAGGAGAAGGAGAAGCGTGGAATGTTCTCCTTGTTGGCCAAGGCCTCATCAATGGAATTGGAACGTGTGGTCTGCTGGGGAATGGGTTCCGGATCCCCGGCTTTCGTTGATTCCTGCCTTTCCAGGCGCCTGGGATCGATGCGTGTTATGGCAGCCGTAAATTCGTTGACGCAATCCTTGTAGCTCTCCTGGTGCTCCTTGTTCACAGTTACTCCAGTGGCTGCTGGCGCAGGCGGCGGTGGAGCTGGAGCTGGCGCTGAAGCTGGCGGAGATGTGACCATCGGAGGATTCTTGTAAGGCGGCGGCTGCCTCATGGGTGAGTCAAAGTTCAGGGAAGCGCCGCCGGGACTCGAGGGCTCCGGGGCACTAGAGGCGGCGGCCACAGCCCGCTCGGCAACCACATCCGAGGGGCACTCGTTCACATACTTTTTGCGCAGTATCAAGAACTTCTGATTGTTCTCGTTCTTTATGGTGGACAGCAGGGTCACATAGGTCTTGAAACGCTTGCGAGCCTCATCTGCAAAGGTGCAATTAAGTGATGCATTTAGCATTAGTAACTTCTTTTAACATTTCTGATTCAACAGGTTTCCTAAGCCCCGAAAGTGACTCACTTTGCGTCTGCGGGTGCGTGAGAAATTTCTTGAAATGCTTGACCAGCGCATGATTTGTCACTTTGCAGTCGTTCGCCAGCATGTAGTTGCGTATCTCGGCAACGGACAACTCTTTCGGCAGTTCCATTTCGATTTTAAACGCGAATACCGCACTTTTAAACACTTTTTTTACGCGAAAATAACAAATTAAACCCAAAACAGAACAAACAAAAACAAAAGGCACTCGATAACTGGATTTATCGGTTACGGCTGGCTTGCGGAAAAAAGCTCGCTGATTTGGCTGGATGACACAGCTCTGGATGGTACGACACTCGGAAAATGAGATTTATTTGGAATTTTAATTGATTTGTTTAATTTATTCATCAAATAACGCTAAATTAATTT